>ONZH01010978.1:0-240038 GCA_900303285.1 Rhinella marina | reverse complement strand
GGGGATGAAAGGCAGAGGAAAAAACAGTTGAACCCCCGAGCCGAGTACAGAATGCCCTCCAGAATCTGGACACAAACTGAGTCCCACGATCAGAGACCACGTCAGTGGGAATGCCATGAAGTTTCACAATGGTTGTCAACAAACACTTGTGCAAGAGTTTTAGCATTGGGAGTCCGGGCAATGCAATAAAGTGCGCCATTTTACTAAAACGATCTACAACCACCCAGAATAATGTCTTACCAGAATGACTCAGGCAGATCAGTAATGAAGTCCTGGAGGTCCATGGTCTGGACGGGATGGGTAATGGAAGTAGGGGGTCCAGAGGGACGAGTATGTGTCACCTTAGAGCGTGCGCAGACACTACAGGCTGACACATTTCCTCAACACCACTTACGCAGTCCAGGCCACCAGAATCTACGAGAGATGAGGTCGACAGTGGATTTACTCCCAGGGTGTCCCGCAAGCACCGAAGAATGATGCCTCCTCAAACACCTTAGACGCAAATCAGAAGGAACAAAACAACTTCCCGGGAGGGCAAGACTCCGGCGCCATCTCCCTGGGCCTCAAACACTTTAGCCTCAAGATCAGGGTAAGAGCGGATATCACCACTTCTTCAGACAGTATAGGGGCTCGGATCTTCAAAAATCACCACCCCGGGAAAACTACGTGACAAGGCATCCGCCTTCACATTCTTAACCCCAGGACGGTATGTGACAATGAAATTGAATCTGGTGAAAAACAAAGACCATCTGGCCTGCCTCGGATTAAGTCGTCTAGCCGACTCCAGGTAAGCCAGATTTTTGTGATCAGTGAATACCGTGATTGGATGAATCGCCCCTTCCAACCAATGACGCCATTCCTCAAAAGCCAACTTAATGGCCAGTAACTCTCTGTTACCCACATCATAATTTCTCTCCGGCGCAGAGAGTTTTTTCGAAAAAAAAGCACATGGCGCCATTTACCAGGTGACGGGCCCTGTGATAAACCGCTCTACCCCCACATCGGATGCGTCAACCTCCACAATGAAAGGTTGTGAACACATCTGGCTGCACCAATATAGGGGCAGAAGAAAGCACTCCTTTACAGCGGAGAAGGCTTGCACGCTGCATCAGACCACACAGAGACATCCGTCCCTTTCTTAGTCATGTCAGTTAAGGGTTTAACTATAGTCGAATAGTTCTTAATAAATTTTCGGTAATAGTTGGTGAACCCCAAAAATCGCATAAGAGCCTTCAGATTTTCAGGTCGGTCCCAGTTCAGAACAGCTCCGACTTTCTCTGGATCCATACGAAAACCTGACGATGAAAGCAGGTATCCTAAGAATTGCATCTCAAGTACAGCAAAAGCACATTTCTTTAATTTTGCATACAACTTGTTATCTCTTAAGATTTGCAACACCTACCTCACATGATCCTGATGTGTCACAATATCTGGAGAATAGATTAGTATGTCATCCAAATACACAACTACAAACCTCCCCACAAGATGATGAAAAATGTCATTAACAAAATGCTGGAAGACAGCAGGAGCATTGGTCAACCCAAGAGGCATGAACAGGTTCTCAAAGTGACCCTCAGGAGTGTTAAAGGCCGTCTTCCATTCATCCCCTTCTTGATCCTGACCAGATTATATGCCCCCCTTAAGTCCAACTTGGAGAACACCTTAGCATCCACAATCTGGTTGAACAAGTCAGGAATCAAAGGAAGGCGGTATGGATCACGGACAGTAATCCTATTGAGTTCACGGAAATCCAGACATGGCCTAAGGGTTCCGCCCTTTTTTTAACAAAAAAGAACCCTGCTGCCACAGGAGATTTGGAAGGCCTAATATGTCCTTTGGCCAAACTCTCCGCAATATATTCCTTCATGGCCGTTCTCTCAGGTCCAGAAAGGTTGTACAGCCTGGATTTAGGCAATTTTGCTCCAGGGATAAGATTGATAGGACAATCGTATTCCCGGTGAGGGGGTAAATCCTGACATCCACCTTCAGCAAATACATCAGAAAAATCCGATATAAAAGAAGGAAGAGTCTTAGTGGTTAAAGCAGAAAAAGATGTATTAAAGGCAATTGTCAACACAATAATCGCCCCAATCCACAATTTGTCTAGTATGCCAGTCAATGGATGGATTATGTTTGCTTAACCATGGCAAACCCAAAACCACAGGAGCAGGAAGACCTTCCAACACAAAACATGAAATAAGCTCCTGATGAAATTCACCCACTCTTAAATTTGATATCATGCACCATCTGAGACAAACACTTCTGAGAGAGAGGTGCAGAATCAATGGCAAACACAGAAGTCCTCTTATCCAAAGAACTTGGCGACAATCCATGCATACGGACAAACTGAGCATCAATCAAGTTCACCCCTGCCCCGCTGTCAATAAACACCTCAATTTTCACAACTTTTGACTCTAGCGCCACCTCGGCAGTCAGCGAGAAACGGGTTACTACAGGATGAAGACAAAATGCACATTTTCAGTTCTCCCTACCCACCCCACCAAGAGTGAGATGAGGATTCAAAGCCCCCTTTTCTTTTCTCTCTTTTTAGAGATAGGAAGCAAGGACATACATTGATAAAGTGTCCTTTCTGACCACAGAAAAACACACTCCCTTTTTATTACCAAGATGTTTATGGGTGGAGACAGGAGTGGCTCCCCCTAATTGCATAGGTTCATCCCCAGACATCAACCTAGGGGAATATTCACCCAAAGTGTCATAGGAAGCTGGTACACTATGTGATAGTATGTCCTGAGAGTGGGGGCCCCTAGATCGCTCTATCAGGCGCCTATCCATGCCCACAGCAAGAGACATAGCGGCCTCCAAAGACACAGGAGTTTCCTGAAAGGCCAAAGCGTCCTTCAGTCTTTCAGACAAACCTTGACAGAATTGGCTACGTAAAGCCGGATCGTTCCATTCAGTATTGGTCGCCCACCTCCGAAACTCAGAGCAATAAGTCTCAACCGGCCGCTCACCCTGACAAAGGTTACGTATCTGGGTCTCAGCCAGGGAGATACGATCCGGGTCATCATAGATAATCCCTAAAGCCTTGAAAAATTCATCCACTGACCAGAGAGACTGCGATCCGGTCGGCAGAGAAAAGGCCCATGACTGCGCATCCCCTTTAAGCAGCGAGATGACCACACCAACCTTCTGTTCCTCATTACCAGAAGAATGTGGACGCAGTCTGAAATACAATTTGCACTCCTCCCTAAATAGAAAAAAATTATCACATTCTCCAGAAAATCTATCCGGGAGGGGGACCTTAGGCTCCAGACAGGCCTGACACTCAGCCACCCCAGAACCACCAGCCTGTGGTCTCTGAATCTGGTTGAGGATGTCAGCTACCTCCAGGCTGAGTCCCTGCAGCTGTTCAGCCAGAGCAGCAAAAGCATCCATGTCAGCACAAAAATGACATAAATTTTTGTTTATGGCGGTTTATAATGTCACGCTCTGGTGTGGGGGGAAAAGCCACACCGAGCGTATGAGGGATGGGAACAGACAAAACCAGGGAACCGGTCACCTCCTGCAGGGGACCCTAAGACTAGGACCTAGCTGACTACAAGTATGAACAATCCTGGGTTGTAGAAAAGTTCATACACAGGAACCTAATCTAAATGAACCCTAGGAAACCCTGCAGTCTAGTGACACAAGAGAGTAAACCTGTTCCTCCAAGCGTAAGGAGGAACAGGAGACTCCAAAAGGAAAACAACAAAAGGAACAGAAGAAACTTAACTTAAGCAGATAACTCAGCAACTGGATCTCAGCCGAGATCCACACCACTCTCAACCAGGTAAGCAGAAGATATAAACCGCAAGGGATACTGGGAGAGGAAGGGGTAAATAGGAGAAAGCTAATTGCCAAGCGGCAACAGCTGAGGGGAAGGGGTGTGGTGAACAGCACCCAAACAAAGGGAATAGCCTGTCAGAGATGTCACTTAGAAAGCCATGCAGAACGTCTGATTCCAGACACAAGCCTACTCGTGACACTCCTGTTCATCCTTCCTTTTGGAGGAACAGATGGACTCATTGAGTAGTTTCCAGGGTCCTATAGGGTCAGTTCGGTGTTTAGGTTCCTGTGTATGAACTTGCCTACATTATAGGCCTGTTCATACTTTTAGATGTGCTAAAAGTATGAACAGGTAATACACTTACAGCCAATGCATTACAATGTAGAAGTATTGTAATGCATTGAAAAGGGGATCAGACCCCTAAAAGTGAAAAAAAAGTGTGGGAAAAAAGTGAAAAAAATAAAGTGTTAAAAGTTAAAAGTTTCAAGTAAAAAAAAAAAAAAGCTCACTTTTCCCCAAATAAAGTTAAAAAAATTGTAAAAAAAAAAGGGAAAAAAGAAAAGTAGACATATTAGGTATCGCCCCGTCCGTATCGACCGGCTCTATAAAAATATCACATCATCCACCCGCCAGGTGAACGCAGTAAAAAACAAAACAAAAAACAGTGACAAAACTGCTATTTTTTTCACCATCCCTCACAAAAATTTTAATAGCGGGCGATCAAAAAGGCGTATTTAACCCAATATGGTACCAATCAAACTGTCATCTCGTCCCACAGAAATTTAGACCCTACCTGAGACAATCGCCCAAAAAATAAAAAAAAATATGACTCTCAGAAAATAGCAACACAAAAACAAGATTTAATTCTGTTCAAAAATTCATTTACTGTGTAAAAGTTAACAAAAATAAAAATGTTAGACATATTGGGTATCGCCACGTCCGTTACAACCTTCTCTATAAAAATATCACATTATATCCCCCCTCAGGTGAATGCTGTAAAAAATTTTTTAAAAAAACACTATGCCAAAACAGCCATTTATTGGTCATCTACCCTCACAAAAAGTGTGATAGCAGTCGATCAAAAAGGCATATTTACCCCAAAATAGTACCAATCAAACCGTCATCTTGTCCCGCAAAAAATGAGACCCTACCTGAGACAATCGCCAGAAAAATAAAAAAATATATGGCTCTGAGAAAATGGCCAACACACAAAAAAAAGATTTTATTCTGTTCATAAATAAATCTAATGTGTAAAATTTAACAAAAATAAAAACGGTAGACATATTGGGTATCACCGTGTCCATAACAAACTGCTCTATGAAAATATTACATGAGATGGCCCCCCAGGTGAATGCTCTAAAAAATTTTTTTTTAAAAAACTAGGCCAAAACAGCCATTTTTTTTCCTCTTGCCTCACAAAAAAGTGTAATACCACGCGATCAAAAAAGCATATGTACCCCAAAATGGTACCAATCAAAACTTCATCTCATCCCGCAGAAATTGATACCCTGCCAAAGACAATAGCCCAAAAAAAATAATAATATGGCTCTCTAAAAATGGCAGCACAAAAACAAGATTTAATTCTGTTCAAAAATGCAGCTAATGTGTAAAATTTTACAAAAATAAAAATGGTAGACATATTGGGTTTCGCCACGTCCGTAACAACCTGCTCTATAAAAATATCACATGATTTGCCCCCTCAGGTGAATGCTGTAAAAAAAACATTTAAAAAAAACTATGCCAAAACAGCTATTTTTTTCAACTTGACTCACAAAATGTGTAATACCAAGCGATCATAAAGTCTTATGTACCCCAAAATAGTACCAATGAAAATGTCACCTCATCCCTCAAAAAATGAGCCCCCACATAAGACAATAACTCAAAAAAATAAAAATCAATGGCTCCCGCAAACCAACTATCAAAATCTGTGCTGCAAAATCCATATGGCGCTCCTTCTGGTCTGAGTCCTGCCATGTGCCCCCACAGCAGTTTACCACCACATATGGGGTGTTGCCGTATTCAGGAGAAAATGGGAAACAAATTATGGGGTGCTTTTATCCTGTTACCCCTTGTGAAAATGAAAAATTTGAGGCTAAAGCAACATTTTATTGGAAGAAATGAAACTTTTCATTTTCACAGGTGTTTCCAAATAACGTAAAACGCTTAGGGGGTCAAAGTGGCCAGTACCCCCTTAATATATTCTTTGAAGGGTGTAGTTTCCTAAATGGGGTCACTTTTTGAGGATCTCTCAATTACAAAATGGTGCCTAAAAACCATTCTAGCAAAATCTACCTCCAAAATCTATATGGCTCTCCTTTCCTTCTGACCACTGCCACAAACCCATAGAGCAGTTTACCACCACACATGGGGTATTTTTGTAAACTGCAGAATCAGAGTAATGTATATTGAGGTTTAGTTTGCTGTTAACCCTTGCTGTGTTGCAAGAAAAAATTGCTTAACATGAAAAATCTGCTAAAAAAATTTAATTTTGAAATTTCGTCTCCATTTTCCTTTAATTCTTGTGGAACACCTAAAGGGTTAACAAAGTTTGTAACATCCATTTTGAATAATTTGAGGGGTGAAGTTTCTAAAATGGGGTGGTTTCCATTATGTAAGCCCCTCAAAATCACTTTATATCTGAATTGGTGCTTAAAAAAATAGTTTTGGAAATTTTGTTGAAAATTTGAAAAATGGCTTCTAAACTTCTAAGCCTTCTAACGTCCTAAAAAAGTAAAATGACATTTATAAAATGATGCCAACATAAAGTGGACATATGGGGAATGTAAAATAATAACTATTTTTGGAGGTATTACTATGTATTTTGAAAGTAGAGAAATTGAAATTTGGAAATTTGCTAATTTTTCCAAATGTTTGGTAAATTTGGTATTTTTTTATAAATAAAAATGAAATATTTTGCCACAAATTTACTACTGTCGCGAAGCACAATATGTGACAAGAAAACAATCTCAGAATGGCCTGGATAAGTAAAAGCGTTCCAAAATTACCACATAAAGTGACACGAAAAACGGCCTGGGCAGGAAGGTGAAAAGAGGCCCGGGGTTGAAGGGGTTAAATGGGCTAACCCCTATAATGACCCCCCCCAATGCCTGTGCCCCTCATATAGATTATACTTACTTACTCCGTTCCCCGACACCTGCTGCAATAGCAGGCTGCCAAGCGGACGAGCTTGCCTATCCTTACCGGCGATGCTAGGGATGCTCTTCCCTGTCATGGCCTGCTATTGCTGCTACCCCAATGTCACTGGATATTTTGATCACGGGGAGATGCAGTGGCGGCGATACGGGGATCAGGAGCAATGTGGGTGCTGGGGAGCGGGGTAAGTATAATCCATTTCAGGGGCCTGGGCATTGGGGGGGGTCATGTTTTAGATGTTGGATAACCCTATTTAACAGTAGGGTTTGAAGGAAGGGGTTAGGTTGAGAATTTGGTATGGGTGGGGAGCTTGCGCCATTTCCATTTTTGCCTCAGGCAGCAGAAAGGCTAGGTGCTTCCCTGTCCCTGACCACAAAGCGCAGGGAAGGGGAGGGGCCAAGCTAAACTCTTGCACCAGGGCCCTTGAGCATTTAGCTACGCCCCTGTCTCTCTGTATGTAATTTTTTCCAAGTATGTCTTTAACAGTAGGGCTGCTGGGAAGGGGTTGGGTTAAGAAATTGACATTGGGCAGTTGGGGCACGTTTCACTTTTCGCCTAAGGCAGCAGAAAGGCTAGGTGCACCCCTGGGCCAGAGAAAAGGTTTTTCTGTGCACTGGAATAACCCCTTTAAAGGGGTTGATCCATGAAGACAACCTATGCAGCTGCCCACACGGGAGACGTGGTGGTGAACAGGATGGGAATGGTAGTCTTGTGAAAGGTTTAAGTACTGGTAGAATGGTGGTAGTCATCCTGATCCAGTGTTCCCCATGCCATGCACAATGAACAGGCTCATCCCTTTTTTCCCCCAGGGCAAACCCTGGTTGGGGTCTCCTGCCTGATGGAAGGTGGGGTGCCCTTGATAGTGTATGTTGGGTGGGGTGCAAAGCAGAAACCAAGAAATGGAGCAGCAGATGGTGAATTGAGGAGGTACTTTGGTTGCAGTTTAACAAAGAATCAACTTTACTGGAGTTTTAGTGGCTTCCATATACATTTAGACCTAATTCAGGCACAGGTTTTGAACATTAATAAAAATTCCGGAGGCTGGTTTATGGCGTTCAGAACACGAGCCCCCTGAGACATTTTCCAAGATAACGGTGCTATCATCAGTGCTACCTTTATGACAGACCTAATATCTATCCTTTAAGTATGATTGGGAGCCAAGACCTTTAAATCCAGACAAATTTGTGGAGTCCATGAGTCTTAGCTCCACAGGATGCTTCCATGCACAGTCCCTCTTTCATTGGATGCTCTACCTTCCTAATAAATGCTTTACTTCTGCACTCTCCTTGGATCCGTGTGGTCTGTGTCCTGCTGCACTTCAGTTGCTTAAGTTGCTTCAGCACCACACACTACACACACTCGTACTAACTAAACAGGAAAGAGGCAAGCCCAAGGGGTTAGGTTGGGCTCGCCCCCTCTTAGTTAATTTTGCTAGCGACTAAGGATTATTACCAGAAACACAGCCTTCAGGTGAAACAGCAGCAGAATAACAGATTGCAATTAAACACAATCATAAGACAGCAGAAAAACAACATCCTACACTTTTAACCCTTTTTAGCATTCATCCACCGGGTCACTGCATATATACCTTATCTGACATGGACATCCCAAACAGACAAACCTCCTCCTTCTATAACTGTGGTGGACTTGAGTCATCCACTCAATACATGATCAGGTATTTATTTGAATGATCACATATTATACTATATTCCCTATGCAGCTGCTTCTGGACATTGCAAAATCACCTGCTTTCTGGGTGTCTGAGAATCTGGATCTGAAACTATATTTGAAAAGGGGTTGTGAGACTACTTAGGGACACTGTAATAACTAAGGGGCAGACTGGTTGGATGTCATGCTTTCTCTTTGCTTTTGAATCTGGATGCCAGTTCTATGATGAGTTTTAGTACATGGAAGAAATGGAATGAGAAACCAATTGCACTTTGGCAGTACCTGATGCTCTTTAAATTGCAGAATAAAGTTGAGTACCAGCAGCACAATCTGAAGATGTTCTACAGTCTTCTCCTAGAAGAGTCTATGCTGTGGTGGCCCTTAGCTAATTAGTCTTCTCTTAGACTCTTCTTTGTCTCAGTGTAAGTAGAAGGGTCGAGTGACCAAGCTGAGTGAAGATGTTTGATGTCACCATTCATCTGGAAGGCCAGAGTGCTAGGACAAACAGGGAGAGGTAAGGGTAAATGTCCAAATGCAGTGGATGAAGCATTGGTCAGGTCACTATGACAGATTGTAACACTTAGGAGGTATGAATTTGATTAATATGACTCCTTATCGATGACAGGGAGTGACTGAAGAGGTATGTGCATGCAAAGGTGACTCTCAGGATGTAGCAAAAGGGTTTAATATTTCAGTCTTTTCTTTGAAATCTAATATTTGAGGTAGCTTTAGGAACCTTTATCTTCCTCTCACATCTGTATGTTTAAAAATACTTTCTCCTATTTCCAATATACATTGATCACCTGGAGTAATGGACTTTTTTTTAAAATATTTGAACTTTCACATTTTTATGGCCATAATTATTTACACTGACTCTTAGACAGTAATGTGTCCATATAATTTGCCATAATTTTTTAGAGGTGTCATTTTCTACCACATAGTCAAATCATTCAATGGATTCTATACACTTAGTGTATCATGCAAAGCTTTAACTATGTGAAACCAATTCTGTTACACTTTGGTCAAAGATTGGGGTACAAAACAAAAGTTGCAATTCACCTCGATAAAAATCAAAGTCTTCTTCAAAGTGATTTTCATTACTAGAGATGAACAAAGTTTTGAAAAATTTCATTTGTATGATTTGCCAAACTTTGGCAAGAAAATTGATTCGGCCCAAATTCACTTTGATCCGAATTTCAGGGAAATTTCCTTGTGCTTCGTGGTAGGGAAGAGATTTTCTCTGAAATGGCAGTGAGAAATGTTAAAAAAAAATTGAGTGTGAAGAGCCAACAGCCACCATCTTGATTGAAGATCCTGTGCGAAATCCTGTGCGTGGTGACGTATGGCATCTGGCAGGTGACAGCATCAGAATGGGGGCAGAAGCACAAGGCCAGAAATAATGGCCCATTATTCAGAATATTCCGGTGTGGCAGCACACTTCAGTATCATCATTAGTGGCAGAATGATCTATTCTGTTGCATCAGACCCCGGTGTCTGGAAATCCTGAAAGTAAATATTCTCTACACATTTTTGGAGGAAAGGCGAACTATGGGGTAACTACGTACCCTGCTGCACTGAAAAAATGCTCTGATTCCACAAAACTGGCCGGACTGGAACATATGCCCATGGCAAAGTTGGCCAGCTGCGGCCACAGTTCAATTTTACATGCCCAGTGATCCAGGGGATCTTAGATCAATGGTGACAGGATGCAGTCTAAGTATGCCATCACTTGCTGGCTGAGGTTCTACAGGATGTCGCTCTGCTGGGTGGCTTCCTCAGCTAAAGAAAACTGCTCATCATTCCAGGGTGTTTATGTCCTCATCCTCCTCCTCTAATAGTTCATTCTCCTCAGGACTCAGGTGGTCGTGAGATGTAGGCTCCATGTTTTATGTCCCCTCGCCAATCAAATTTGTCAGTGTCCCCCTTAGGACATGAAGGAGTGGAATACCATCACTCATCCGTAGTTCTGCCAACTGACAAATAAAGTGGCCTCGTCAAATGGCCTGAGCAAATGGCACATTTCATGCATGAGCTGCCACTGGCTAACGTGGAAGTTACACTGGGAGAAGACTTGTCCATCTGCAGTATTAAGAAATTGTTGACCACCTTCCTCTGCTCATACAGGCGGTCTAACATATGGAGCGTGGCTTTCCAACGGGTGGAAACGTTGCATATCAGGTGATGTTGGGGAAGAATATTTTGCCTTTGCAGCTCAAGGAGGGGATAATTTGCATGGTAAGAGTGGCTTAAGTGCATGCAGTTTCCAGGACATTTTTTTACAGCTCTTGCAGTTCAGGGGAAGACAATGGGTGACAATGAGATCAAATAGTGCGCCTTGAAGTTCGCATGGTTCAGCCTTCCCTGACACAATGCAAAGACAGATATACTGGTGGACCATAGTGAACTGTGCCTAGAGGGTATAGTGAGGACAAGGTGGACGATGATGAGACAGAGGAGGATATTGGCGCAGAAATCCCACGATTACAACCCCAGTGAGCTGTGAATTACATATATTGTCCTTGATCATAGCTACAACTCCATACATCAGCATTGGTGTAAACTCTATCAGACACCAAGAGGTCCAAGGACAGCTTTTTTGGAAATGTAATGTCAGCATTGGACTCTCAACCTTGGGTGGGCACAAGCCATCAGTTCTCTGAAATGTGCAGAGTCAACTACATGGAAGGGACTGTAGTACCAACAATTTGACCAGTTGTATGTTTAGCTTATGCGCCATTGGATGAGTGCACGCATACTGTTTTCATGTTGCAATCACCTCGGTGATCGATTGCTGTCAAAACAAATGATGAGGAGGAGCATCAGGAGCAATAGACAACATTAAAGTCGATGGGAAGGAACGACAGCTTCCTTCTGCTGAGATCGTCGATCCTTGACTTCTGGAGAGGGGGTGCGGGCCAGTTGAGATGCAGTGGTTGCTGCATCAGGCTAAATGAACTGAACACTAAATGAGCGGCACAGTTTTCCTACACCACTTTATGGTGACGCTTTCTGTGTTGATGCCGGACCATTGTGCTATCATTAGCACCCTGGGTGCAACACACCTTCTGCCCACACATCCTGCATACTGCCATGCTAACGCCCCCCAGCGACTTGGTGAAAAATTCACACATTGATTAGTCTGGAATTTTCCCTCCACCACTGCATATGCCTTCCTGTTGCTGCTTTTATTAACCTGTGCACTGCTACCTCACAGGTAGTCTCCTGAGTAGCAGGCAGTGTACCCTTCCTGTGTTTGGCTGCCGATCTTCCACTGCTTCCACACTGCTGTCTCACGGGCAGGCTTCCACCCTGCTGTCTCACAGGCACGCTGCCACCGTTGCCCGCTGGTGATTACAGTTCCCCCCTTCACCCGGCTCCCATGTGCGATCAACTACATCATCTAAATCTGTTTGGTCGTCACTTATGTGGCCCTCACCTGTCACTTGTGCATGTCCCTGACCTCTCACAACATGAGCTCCCACTCAACTGTCGTCATCGGTAGTTGCACGCCTAGCGGAGTCTGCAGACGACCTCTACTCAAAGTCTATGCTGGCCTGTAACTGCAGACTGTCCTCCCAAAGCTCAACCTTGCTGAAAAGTGGAGCAGAGCCAGCGGCTATCATTACTCGGCTAGCAGCAGCAAATGCAAGAGGTGGGTTTAGGACAGGTGAGGGCACAGAGGCAGTTCCTGGGCCAGCTAACTAAGCGTGGTGTCAGAGGAACCCACTTATTCTTGGCTGTGTGTTGAGGTGATGCCGAAGAGCGAGTTAACCATTCTAGTACAGCTGAATTGTTGGTCAAAACATGACCGCTGGATGACAGTGGCAGCTTTGGCCGATTTCTGCGGCTGCTACCACTCCCCTTCTTCTGTTGTTACTTATTCTTGCTACAGCAATATTTTTGCCACTGTCCATTTCTTTAGAGGACCCAGGCAGCTGTCTGTTGGCCATAGTGAACAGTAAATGTATTCCTCATTTTACGGACCGCACATGGCCGGCTCTATAATAGAAATGCCTGTTCTTGTCTGTGGCTGCGGACAAGAATAGGACATGTTCTATTTTTTTGCGGGGCCGCGGACCGGAAGTGCAGATGCGGGCATCACACTGTGTGCCGTCCGCATCTTTTGCGGCCCCATTGGAAATGAACGGGTCCGCACCCATTCCGCAAAATTGCGGAACGGATGTGGCCCATTATGCGGACGTGTGAATGGACCATAACTATGAATGTGGCATCAGTTGGACAAGATGCACATGGTGATATATTAGACCGCCCTTTAATACTGAGACACAGTAAGTCTTTCTATAAAGTAACGGGATAACTATGAACGTGGCAGCAGTTGAACAAGATGCATGGAGCGATATATTAGACCACCCTTTAATACTGAGGCACAGTAAGTCTATCTATAAAGTAACAGATTATCTAAGAATTTGGCAGCAGTTGAACCAGATGCACGTGGAGATATATTAGAACACCTTTTAATACTTAGGTACAGTAATTCCATAGCAGATTAACTATGAATGTCGCAGAAGTTGAACAACATGCATGCGACAATTACACTTAACCTGCAGTCTCCCTGCTGTCTCCCTATGCCCTCACTACAGTCTCAACGAACTTGAATCAAATTTTCAGTGATTGACTCATTGCTAGTATTTGATCCATGCTGTAAGATAAATATCTACTCATAGTCCTCTACTAATGGTGTAGAAAGACTTGACTAGCAAATACAGTCTACATGTTCTAGTTGATACCATTCTAGGTGGTACCATTAATGGTTGAGACATTCACTTTGCTTAAGTGGCAGCTGCGCATGTATGACTGTCTGACAAGGGGTAGCAGGGATCCAGATGTTGCTGCGTAACACATTTCTGGTTTGGCAGCAGTAGCTGCTATAGGAACATTGACTAAGCTGCATTTCTGATATTTATTGTGGTTGATGGACTAAACATCAATTTACGAGGAGTGCCAGCAATTGTGAGCTCGCAGCCAAAGGATAAGGGCCTCATCTCATGAGAAAGCGGCAATAAGCATTGTGTTTCGTATTGTCCTGTGAAGAGCACTTTATGGATCCTGGAAAGTAAGGTTTTGCAGGTGTAGAACTCATCTGCTCAAGATCAGAATCTTCTGAGCTGACATGAAATTCACAGTGATCATAGCTCACAGATACTAACTCTGCATGTGTCTGACACATTCTAGCGGGTTTCAAATGATCCTTCCTTCTCACCAAACAGTTTTATTCTATATAAATGGTGATGATAGATTTACTGTCAGGGAAAAAAAACGGGGTCTCCATTTTTATTCTGTGTCATAGAAAAGCTTTACCGTATTTAAATGTTCCTCACATCTGTTAGCTAAACCACAAGTAGTAATTTCTGTGAACTTACCAAAGCACCAATCTTTTAACCCATGCAGTGTCTGCATCATGCAATCTTTCCTTTTTCCTTTTTCTTTTTTTTTTGAGATTAATGGAAACTTGATTACTTTATACAAGTACCCTTTTAACTTCAGTGTAGCTGTTACTCCAAGACTAAAGCTCTTTTACATATGACACATTATATAATGGAATGTATTACTAATGAAGTGCAATTGATAATTATTTCAGTTGTCGAGAAATTATATAACAAAAGAGGAAGTGTAAGGCCACAGGTCAGTTTTCTTGATGCAGTTTTCAAAGAGAAAATTAAGAGTGAATTTAAAAAATACGATATAAAAGTCATATCTGTCCTATTTACTTTCTCTCCTTTTTGGCCCATTTTGGTTTTGGCTTCTAAAACTTTATGAAGCCTCAATGTGTACCCTAAAACAATAAATAATAATAAGAGAAAATATGAAACATGGTGTGTGCCCTGTTGAGGAATTTAATGTATACTAAATATTTTATTAAATACATAAAAATAAATAAATATAAATAATAACATCATATATATATATATATATATATATATACAGTACAGACCAAAAGTTTGGACACACCTTCTCATTCAAAGAGTTTTCTGTATTTTCATGACTATGAAAATTATAGATTCACACTGAAGGCATCAAAACTATGAATTAACACATGTGGAATTATATACTTAACAAAAAAGTGTGAAACAACTGAAAATATGTCTTATATTCTAGGTTCTTCAAAGTAGCCACCTTTTGCTTTGGTTACTGCTTTGCACACTCTTGGCATTCTCTTGATGAGCTTCAAGAGGTAGTCACCTGAAATGGTATTCCAACAGTCTTGAAGGAGTTCTCGGAGATGCTTAGCACTTGTTGGCCCTTTTGCCTTCACTCTGCGGTCCAGCTCACCCCAAACCATCTTGATTGGGTTCAGGTCTGGTGACTGTGGAGGCCAGGTTATTTGGCGTAGCACCCCATCACTCTCCTTCTTGGTCAAATAGCCCTTACACAGCCTGGAGGTGTGTTTTGGGTCATTGTCCTGTTGATAAATGATGGTCCAACTAAATGCAAACTGGATGGAATAGCATGCCGCTGCAAGATGCTGTGGTAGCCATGCTGGTTCAGTATGCCTTCAATTTTGAATAAATCCCCAACAGTGTTACCAGCAAAGCACCCCCACACCATCACACCTCCTCCTGCATGCTTCACGGTGGGAACCAGGCATGTAGAGTCCACCTGTTCACCTTTTCTGCGTCGCACAAAGACACGGTGGTTGGAACCAAAGATCTCAAATTTGGACTCATCAGACCAAAGCACAGATTTCCACTGGTCTAAAGTCCATTCCTTGTGTTCTTTAGCCCAAATAAGTCTCTTCTGCTTGTTGCCTGTCCTTAGCAGTGGTTTCCTAGCAGCTATTTACCATGAAGGCCTGCTGCACACAGTCTCCTCTTAACAGTTGTTGTAGAGATGTGTCTGCTGCTAGAACTCTGTGTGGCACTGACCTGGTCTCTAATCTGAGCTGCTGTTAACCTGCGATTTCTGAGGCTGGTGACTCGGATGAACTTATCCTCCGCAGCAGAGGTGACTCTTGGTCTTCCTTTCCTGGGGCGGTCCTCATGTGAGCCAGTTTCTTTGTAGCGCTTGATGGTTTTTGCGACTGCACTTGGGGACACTTTCAAAATTTTCCCAATTTTTTGGACTGACTGACCTTCATTTCTTAAAGTAATGATGGCCACTCGTTTTTCTTTACTTAGCTGCTTTTTTCTTGCCATAATACAAATTCTAACAGTCTGTTCAGTAGGACTATCAGCTGTGTATCCACCTGACTTCTGCCCAACACAACTCATGGTCCCAACCCCATTTATAAGGCAAGAAGTCCCACTTATTAAACCTGACAGGACACACCTGTGACGTGAAAGCCATTTCAGGTGACTACCTCTTGAAGCTCATCAAGAGAATGCCAAGAGTGTGCAAAGCAGTAATCAAAGCAAAATGTGGCTACTTTGAAGAACCTAGAATATAAGACATATTTTCAGTTGTTTCACACTTTTTTGTTAAGTATATAATTCCACATGTGTTAATTCATAGTTTTGATGCCTTCAGTGTGAATCTACAATTTTCATAGTCATGAAAATACAGAAAACTCTTTGAATGAGAAGGTGTGTCCAAACTTTTGGTCTGTACTGTATGTCTCTACAAAAATACAGATAAATGGTCAATGAACACTACCACATGGTGGTATAGTGCAAGAGTCAATTACTCCTACTTGGTTGTGGTCATTCACCAGGATACTTTGTTTTGGTCCAGTGATCCCTCTGGTGTTCCAGTTAATGCTGTTGGTAACAGAATCAAGCCTGGTACAACACTATGCTCACTCTACCTACCTGTGGAGTGTTCAGTGCTGAATCCAGGGGCGGCCTGGGAACTTAAAGTGGCCCTGATTTGTAGTCGGGTCAAAATTGATGGAAGGCTGGGCCAGCAATACCATATTGTGGCACATTATACCACCCCAACAGAGCCAAATACCACAGCCCATCACAAGATACTGCCAGCAGCACAAAAACTTCCACTGGCCGACTGTGAGGAGGGCCCAGGGAGTCCACTGGGCAAATTCACCGGAAAGGTCTATGGCCAATCTGCTCCTGGCTGAATTACATCTGTTAAGCCTTTATAAGACCCTTCAGATCAATACATTGCTTTAGTTCCAACACGTTTCCTTCTTGTCATACAAAATGTTTCATCGTGGGCCACAAATTAAAGTTATTAAAGCTATACAACGAGGGTCCCGTTGTGGGAATCCCATGTACTGGATACTAACATCCTAGCTCTTAATTTGAAGAACCTTCCTAGGAGACCTCAGAGTGTTATACAAAGTTTTTCAGATCAACTGGAACATTTTTGATTTGGGTCCCAATTGAAATAATTGACATATCTACTAGGTAAGTAAAAATGCTATCTTTGAAAACGTCAGCTTTCTTTATCAAGCAAGACACCAATCAATTCAAGGGACGTATTCTACTTTAATAAACTATCTGTCCACAAAACCAACTCCATCCCAAACTCTGTAATCTAGAAATCTCCTTTCACCTTCCTGCCCATTAGAAGTATAGAGATATTTTAAATTAATCAACAGTTGTCTGGCCTTACTATATTCGCCGTCCGTACATTTAGATGTTAATATCAGCAGCGTCTCAAAGGATCATTTAAAAATTTATATTTGGTGCATTCAAGTTGTTGCATCATTAAATCAGTGTCATGTGGTTCACCAGTTTCCTTCAGGCCTAAAGCCATTCAAAGAATGAAGATCAGTAACCTGCTCTGTGACAAATCAGCCAGCGCTTTGATGTTTCCCTTTTAATTTCTTTTTTAAGCTTTTAATTTCTCTTTTTAATTGACTGTGGATTTCAGCTTTTAAAAAAATGGTGACAGGACGAGCATGAATCGGCAAATAAAAACCCAACCAAGGGGAGGTCAGAGCTCAAAGCAAATGCTCATAAATAAGAGTGATTCTTTAAATCCGCCAAGACTTAGCTGTAATGAGCAGCAGGCTACCTTTCCGATACGCTACCAAAGCCTGCACTAGCATTTTCATGGCAGAGTAGAGAGTGGAGTCCTAGTGTGGAGCCGGCTCATGTTAGAATTATGAAAACTGTGAGATATATACATCAGGCAGATCAATGAAAACTACGCTAATGACGATCACAGCTCTAAAAGCTTCTCGGGTTCTGCACCACACAGGTCAGCTAAGGCAAAGTTACAGACAGTAGTATCAGAATACTGAATATGCTAATATCCAGAAAGGCGATCTTTCCACTGCAGTCCTGTACAGTTCCCCATTAAAAGTCATACATTGAAATTTCAAGAGTTAATTATAGAGGCTGTGTATACCATGCATGGTCAGTAACTATGTAATGGAGAATTATTCCCAAAACAGGCTATTATGGACACTGTACATGCTTTGTAGATCAGTTCTACTGTCATCCAGTAAGACAGGGCATAACCCTGTATAGCTAAATCTTTGTAAAACAATTCACGGAAAATGGTGCACTACAGCAGAAAATGCAGTTGACAATATATGGCTAAACCCTCACTCTGGTGTTAAAATGAGACTTTCACCAATATATCCTTATATCAAAGACATATCGGAGCCCGAGCACCGCGTCAAGGTATCTCAGTTGGCACGGGACCTAACGCTATCCCTACTATGGTATAGGTAATGACAGATAGGTGCATGAGGTCCGAGACACAGCGACCAGCTCCCAGTTACCTCCAGCGTGAAATCACACATACGGTGGGAGGGGGAGCGGAGGCTGTATTTCCCACATTGCCCTGACGTCATGTGACCCAGGCTGCACAGGTGCACCTGAATGTTACCCATTAGTATAATCAAAGCACATTCAACCTGGAGTTGCCACGCCTCCAGGAATAAATGTACAAACAAACTCACGGGAAAAAAAGTGGTCTCAAATGGCAGAACATGCTAAATCTTTGTAACCCATAATATACAAAATTATGGACAGTCTCTATGTATATGATAATGCAGTGTTCAACAACTCCAGTCCTCAGGGCCCACCTGCCGGTCATGTTTTCAGGATTTCCTTAGTATTGAGCAGGTGTCAATTCATTAGGACTGACCACAGGTGTTCATTCTGTGGGTTATTCTGAAATCATGACCGACAGGTGGGCACTGAGTAGAGATGAGCGAATCATCCAAAATTCACTTCAGCGAATAATCTAAATTTCTGACAAGATTCGTTCTTAATGCGAATTTATTTGGTCGAATTTGCGTGAAAAAATAATTGTTGTTTTGCGAACATTCCTACACAAATTGCGAACATAGTCAGCTGAACAGTCAGCTTTGTTAAAAGTACGTAATACATAAGCATTAGCGTACAAAGTGCGTACAACTCCTTAGCGTGCTATTGACTCGTGATTGCGTCATACGCACGAGGCTAGGCCGCGGCGTACAGTCTTTAGAGGCAGTCCATATGAGGTAGAAAAGTAAGGTGCTAGCTATCTGGCTAAGTGCATAATTCACCTAAAAACACCGTACAATAAGTGCATAATAGGACACATTGCAGTACCTGAAAAAGAATACACTCAATGGGCTAAAGTGCTTGAACGTTGCTGAACCTGTAAAAACATTATTGCTAAAATACAGCAAAGACATAATTATGCAAACATTTTAGTGCAATTTCACATTTGCAAGCATAAAAGGCTCAGATATACGTTTGAGTCTCTCCTCGAGTCGTGGCTGCTTGATAATAAAACACTGGAACACAGTCCAAAATGCAATTGTAATTTTGTAATCCAAACAGGTAACGTGTAATCCACATGGATGGTATAAAATAGCAGCAAATAGAGAACCCTCTTTGGAAAGGGGGCTCCCAAATAACCTGAGAAGGGGGGAAAAAGCAAAATAGGCACGCTTAGGCGCAACTTGGAATTTTCAGCAGAATTGGGGGGGGGAGTCCTGACAAGCCATGTCCATCTGGGTGAGAGTCAAACGGGGGCAATACAAACTAAACAAAAAAAGTGCCAACTAGCTCTCACTCGTCAGATGCAGTCCATGGTGTGGCTCCCATAGGTCCTCCAGAAGTGTCCTTTAAACCAGCCAGTAGTTGGGTTCCTCAGATGAGGGACCTGAAGTCCTCCTCGCTTGAGCTACTGCTGAAGACATCAGAGGACGCTCCTGCCTCCTGTAGGCCAAGCTCGCTGCCGTGGTGGAACTCCACTGCCCTCTTGTTCCAGAAGTCGGACTTGACCAGGTCCGGGTGGTGGTCACGCTGGTGAGCGCTGCAGCCACTTGTGCCTTTATTTTTCCAGATTCTCCTGCCGGGACAGCAGGGGTAAGGACTTCTGGCTGCAGCTGTCAGGTCTGGTCACCGGAGAACATAGGTTTTCTATTTTTGCTTGGTATTCTGAGTTTTTGTGTGTTTCTGTTTAGTGCCTACGCCTTGCCTTTAATCATGTGCACACTGTGGAGTTGTTTTGGAGCCAACGCCCATCTTCATGTTTTTGTTTGTCTACTTAGGGTTAATACTCAGGTGCTGGGCTGAGTGGCTTCTCAGAATCTGGTCCATTCAGAACCTGGGGGTGGGATATCTTCCTGCATAAATACCTGCCCTCTTCTCTGGTCTTTGCCGGTTTTTGCAAATCCTTGCTATTCCTGCTTGTGCGTTGTATCGTGTGTATCCTGACTGCTTATATTTGGCCCTTGGCTTGTATCTGACTACTCTTCCGTCTTCCGATTTTGTACTTACGTTATCTCTGGTTTTCTGACGCGGCTAGTCGACTATTCTTCAGTGTTTTGTTCGTCTCTGTTTGTTGTCCCTTTTCCCTGCACCTAGTTAGTGTAATTTCAGTCCTCGTGGTTGTCGCCGTGTCGCCTAGGACACGGAGGCAATTAGGCAGGGAAAGGGGTTGGGGAGAGCTCAGGGATCACATCTCCCTTTTCTGTGTACCCCAACCTTGACAGCAGCGGTGGATGCAAGGTTGCACCCAGGGAAGAAGCCCCAGCTCCACTGGCTGCTGCTGGCTTCATCTTCCAGGGTGGTTGGTACTGGTGGATCACCGTAGACTGGAAGGTAAACGATGAAGTCGTCAGCTGACTCAGCTGAAAGGACTGTGATGGTGGTGGTGGTAGCAGTCCAGGTATCAGAGGCTCCGGCTGTGCCTTCTCCCTGAAGTGGAGGGTGCCATCTGGTGACTCCTGAAGGCAGCACACCGGTACTGTGCCTGGTGGTTCCTCTGGTCAAACTTCAGGTGGTGATGTTGGGATCAGGGGCTTAGATAGTAGGGTAACCCCGGTAGTGAAGGGACCTTTCAGGGATGCCATTGGGGGGTATTCCACCTGATCCCCCACGTACAGGCTGTGACGTGGTTGGGGCAGGTACGGCCGTTTCACTGACCTGCGGCCCACGAAGTGCTCCTTGCCATCCTCGTCATCTGCCAGGAAGCCAGAGCCTCGCTCCACCGAAAACCACAGGACGGTTCCCTTTCGCCGCTCCAGTGTAGGGTCCCCCGGCCTTGGATGGTCCAGCACCTAGATGGCCCAGTCCTCCACCGCATTCTTGTACTCCCATAGGGTCTGGGCATGGGTTATCACCGATGCTGGCACAATCGGATTTTCCCGGATGGAAGGTGTTGTTCTCCTGCTGGGTGGTGAAGTGGATGCTGCACCAGCCGGCAAGGCGACTATGGAGTCAGGAGGCTGTGAGACTCTCTTGCAGACTTGAGACGCTCTGATATCTGGAGCGGGCGGTGGTTCGGGGAACTCGCCCCCAAAGACCATTTCTCCCCACTTGGGACGCAGTTCTTTTGCCATGTTGTTTGCTGTGAATCTGTGATCTGACTGTGGCTGGATCTTGTTCACAGCTGGCTTGAACTGGAGTGGAGGGCGGAGTAATAAAGGAGGAGTCTTCACTTCCTACACTTGCAAACAGAAAGTTCCCGGTGGGCCGGGCTGGTTTCTCCCGCTTCTGAGGTAGGCGTATCTTCACTTTCCCGCTCTTGAGTGGGCGTATTGTCATTTTCCCGCTTCGGGGTGCCAGGGGAGGGGCAAGAAGAATGCGTACGTAGCTTTCAAAATTTAAAGAACATTTACGGATAATATGAAGTGAATCTTACAAAATCCAGATTCGCTTCGGAGTTGAAAAAAAGGATGCTTCGATATCAATCTACGAAGTGGCAAATAGATTCACTCATCTCTAGCCCTGAGGACTGGAGTTGTGGACCACTGTGATAATGTACATAATACCTATATGAACATGGGTATACAAAAGGAAGAACTGAGAGGATTGTCGTCTGCCCCTTCCAGTTTGAAAAGACAAAACAATAGAGGTTGCAGAGCTACTTAGCAATTGCACTTTGGCCATGGTCCTCCAGTATAATAGGTAGGTAGCACATTGGGCTCCATCTGCTTCAGATGACATTTGTGCCAAGTCCCCTTTTTCATAAAGCATGAAACATTCTTGTATTTATCTCAAGGAGGTTCTGCAGCAGCTGGGCAATGACTCACATAATACACACTCTGGCAGAAAACTTCATGTTAATGCAGCTTCAGACATTGGGGAAAGAGATAGCCTAAGTTTAGAAGGGGGTGTTTTTACTTTTATTTTCTTGGAGTATCTGTCATGGATTGTGATTTTTTTAAATTACATTTCATTTGTTAACTCTGTCCCACAAAATACTCATGGATTTTCAGTCTCAGGTCTAGTCAGATTTATTACAAATGCTCCTTCAGTTTGTATTTCAGCAAGGAACTGGAGTACACTTGAGACTTTTTTTGTGAATTTTTGCAGGAGGTCACAATAAAAAATCTGGCTAAAATGTAAATCCACATAAAATGCATCTAGACCGTGGCTGCCAGCTGTCCAGACCCCTGCTTGCACCAGAAGCAATGAGCGCTTCCATCAATACAGATGGAAGTGCTCATTGCTGGAGCGCAGGGAGCTTATGTCACTCAACGCTCAGCTCCCCGCACTCCTCTCCTCCTTCAGGTCCACAGTGCAGTGAATGGTGAAGCAGGAAGACTTCTGCTGCTTCACCATTCAGTCTGCCCAGATCGCACTGCTGGCTGATGTGGGCGGAGCCTGCAGACTGGAAATCTGCACAAGCTCCACTCACATAGTGCTGCAGCAAGATTCAGTGAAGACAGGAGGACTGTGAGCTTCAGGAACAGGACAAGGTGAGTAGTGCTGTGTGTGTTTTTTGTTTGTTTGTTTTTTAATACAGAGGAGGCACAGAGGACATTATAACGATTGAGGGGGCAGAGAGGACATTATAACTATTAAGGGGACACAGAGGACTTTATACCTATGGAGGGGCACAGAGGACTTTATACCTACGGAGGGGGAACAGAGGGCTTCATAACTATGGAGGGGGCACAGAGGACTTTATACCTATGGGAGGGGGCACAGAGGACTTTATACCTATGGAGGGGGCACAGAGGACTTTATACCTATGGAGGGGGCACAGAGGGCTTTATAAGTATGGAGGGGCACAGAGGGCTTCATAACTATGGAGGGGCACAGAGGGCTTCATTACTATGGAGGGGGCACATAGGTCTTTATAACTATAGAGGGTGCACAGAGGTCTTTATTACTATGGAGGGGGCACAGAGGGCATTACTAATGTGAAGGGGCACAATGGGCATTTTTACTATTGAGGGGGCACATTGGGCATTTTTACTCTGGAGGGGGCACAATGGGCATTTTTACTCTGGAGGGGGCACAGAGGGCATTTTTACTTTGGAGGGGGCACAGAGAGCATTTTTACTGTGGAGGGGCACAGGGGGCATTACTACTCTGGAGGGGGCACAGAGGGCATTACTACTATGGAGGGGGCACAGAGGGCATTACTACTATGGAGGGGGCACAGAGGGCATTACTAATGTGTAGGAGGCACAATGGAAATTTTTACTCTGGATGGGGAACAATGGGCATTTTTATTCTGGGGTTCGAAAAAAGGGGGCATTACTAATGTGAAGGGGCACAATGGGCATTTTTACTATTGAGGGGGCACATTGGGCATTTTTACTCTGGAGGGGGCACAATGGGCATTTTTACTCCGGAGGGGGCACAGAGGGCATTTTTACTTTGGAGGGGGCACAGAGGGCATTTTTACTGTGGAGGGGGCACAGAGGGCATTACTAATGTGTAGGAGGCACAAAGGGAATTTCTACTCTGAAGGGGACACAATGGACATTTTTATTCTGGAGGGGGCACAATGGGCATTTTTATTCTGGAGGGGGCACAATGGGCATTTTTATTCTGGAGGGGGCACAATGGGCATTTTTATTCTGGAGGGGGCACAATGGACATTTTTATTCTGGAGGGGGCACAATGGGTATTACTACTCTGGAGGGGGCACAGAGGGCATTACTACTATGGAGGGGGCACAGAGGGCATTACTACTATGGAGGGGCACAGAGGGCATTACTAATGTGTAGGAGGCACAATGGAAATTTTTATTCTGGAGGGGGCACAATGGGCATTTTTATTCTGGAGGTGCCACAAAGGGAATTTCTACTCTGGAGGGGACACAATGGACATTTTTATTCTGGAGGGGGCACAATGGGCATTGCAAATGTGAAAGGGGCACAATGGGCATTGATAATGTGAAAGGGGCATAATGCGCATTGATAATGTGAAGAGGGCACAAGGGGGCATAGAGGGCATTATTCCTCTGAAGGGGGCACAGTGCACAGAGGACATTACTAATATTTAGGATACATGCCACTGGTGTTGTCCCTCATTATATATTTTTTTGTTTTGCAGCTTGGACCTTCATCCTACAGTCCCTGACAGAAGTTCTGTCGCTTATCCATGTTGTGGAAACCAAACCTTATAACCTGACTTAAAATTCATCCATTGGTTTTAGAAATGACTCATATGAAAGCTGAAACCCTCCCAAATTAGTTTTTTTTTACGAAAATAAATTTGCTTCACTGCTGAAATATTGATCATTTAATGAACACAGAAAGGTCAGATTTTAGCAAGACAAAAGTTTTGTCGCCCACAGAAAGTAATGTGAAAATCAAACAAATAATTCACTTCAAATACAAAGATATGTTTAATAACATTGGTGAATGAAGTTGTGGTGCAATTAGAGCCATATTTAATATTTTGTGTGACTTCCATGAGCTTGAAAGACTGCATCCATGCGTTTCGACAATGATTCATACAATTTATTGATGAAGTCATTAGGAATAGCAAAGAATGCAGTCTTACATGCCTCCCAGAGTTCATACAGATTCTTTGGTTTTGTCTTCCAAGCTTCCTCTTTCATCCTACCCCAAACATGCTCAATGATGTTCATGTCTGGTGACTGGGCTGGCCAGTCCTGGAGCACCTTGATCTTCTTTGCCTTGAAGAATTTTGATGTAGAGATGGATGTATGAGATGGAGCACCATCCTGCTGCAAAATTTGACCCCTTTTATCATTGGGAATGTAAGAGGTATCTAATACTTCTTGATATTTTAGGCTATTGATATTGCCTTCCACCTTGCAAATGTTTCGCACCCCCCATACTGAATGTAACCCCAGACCATGATCTTTCCACCACCAAACTTAACTGTTTTCTGGGTGTACCTTGGATCCATAAGGGCTCCAGTAGGTCTCCTGCAGTATTTGCGGCGGCTATGGTGTAATTTAACTGAAGATTCATCTGAGAAATCCACCTTCTGCCACTTTTCCAGCGTCCATCTGTTTAGCAGGCTGTGGGCCTTGGCAAATGCCACATGTTTTTTTTAATTGCCTTTTGTTTAGTGCTGGCTTCTGGGCACTGATTCGACCATGGAGGCCATTTCGAGACAGAATCCTACAAACTGTTCTAGTTGACACAGGGACTTGAGGTGACCAGGCCTGTTGAAGCTCTGCTGCAGTGGAAGAGGGGCTTTTGATTTTCGAACCAACAAACGTTCCTCCTGAGCAGTTGTCTTGCGGGGTCTGCCGGCCCTGGGCTTGTCAAAAACATCTCCAGTCTCTTCAAATCTTTTTTTAATTCTTTGTACTTGACGCTGAGACACATTAAAGGTGCCAGCCACCTTTGCAGTGGATCTGGTCTTCAGCCTCTTGATAATCAAGGCTTTGGTCGCAGGGCGGATTTTTGGCATGTTGTCAGAGGTCAAGTTGCAGTTCAATTAGTGAGCACAGGTGAGGCTGTAAACTACAGTAGGATTGGGTGCATTATATGACAAGGCAACAAAACTTTTCTCTTGCCAAAATCTGACCTTTCTGTGTTCATTAAATGATCAATATTTCAGCAGTGAAGCAAATTTATTTTTGTAAAAAAAAAACATTTGGGAGGGTTTCAGCTTTCATATGAGTCATTTCTAAAACCAATGGATGAATTTTAAGTCAGGTTATAAGCTTTGGTTTCCACAATATGTATAAGCGACAGAACTTCTGTCAGGGACTGTAAAGCAGACTCAGGTAGGTGGACCTTCACCAAAAGTACTTGAGTACCCCTGCTCTAGAGCATACACACAAATGTGCAAGATGCAAAAGCCAATTCGTTAAAATGACAAACCCAAAACAGAAAGATTGTCCCTATAGTGAGGCTTCCCTTTTAAACAGTGCCTGTCAAGTTCTCACCAAGCACTGCCTGCAAGAGAGTATTACCATAGAGAGTGGGTGCCTGCCAGAATCCACATTGTGCTTGCCAGAGAAATGCACTACACAAAGATCCTGCCTTAGGGCAAGTCTATACGCGCCCCATTAAAATACGCCAACCTCAAAATACCTCATGAATAATGCCTAGCAGATATTATTCACTTATATAATATATGACAAAGTGTCCAAAGTGTCCCATGTGCATTTCCTGTACCCACTGAAGAATGTCTCTCTCTCTCTCTCTCTCTCTATATATATATATAATATATATAATGGCTTGATGACCAGTCGTTCACTTTCTCAAAGCTTTCCTTGATTAAATTCCCCAAAATCTAACCAAGTAGGTAGGCTGGTGACTCTGTGGCAGTCTATCCCCATCTCAGCATCTTCTTCTGGTCACTGATGAGTCTCTTCTACTGAACATGATCCCTATCTGCAGACAACTAGGGCCTCTAACTGTCCTTCTTATATACAGTTTTGAACTGAATTCGAACCTTCTGGTGGGATGGGTGGAGTGAAGAAGCACAGCCTAAAAAGACACAATGTTGTAATTTCAGTCTGTCATAGATTTGTATAGAGTTTCAATAAATAAACATAAAATGCAGTTCAACAATATAAAACAGTATATGTAAACAGCCACATAAATCATAGATCAAGTTAACCCTTCCAAGTACACTAAAATAGTGAGTTGATAGGTTTGTGTAGTGCAAAATGGGGCAAATGTCAACAAACATAACATTCATAGACCATACTCTTACTCCAGGGCAATATATATATATATATATATATATATATATATAGTGGTAGTGCAGCTGCCAGAGGGCCATATGAGGGCCATAAAATGGCCCAGAGGAAGCTGGATGAGAAGAAGAAAGGCTGGGAAAATAGTGTTTTTCCACAATGTGTGTATCAGCCTGGCTGTTAATGAGAGGTAATTAGCAGCCAGCTGAGGAGCTGAGGTAAAGGTAGCCTGGGCTCCTCAATCAGGGCTCCCCCTCTGGGGAAGGAGCAGGCTGTGAGAAGGCCTGTGGGAGCCGGGACCTGGGGCCCTCTAACCCAGTGGTGAGCTGGGTGGTAAACCCAGATCCCGATAGAGAGGGACAATATTGTATAGTCAGTGGCCAGACGGCTGAGGATTTGTGTTTATGAGTTGTTTGGACTGCTGTAAAAGTGATAATAAAAGCTGGTTGTGGACAGTTTGCACCCGAATCTGCAGTGTTGGAGTGGCTTCTTGAGGTGTGCCAACCGTCTAAGGTGAGAAGATGGTGATCCTGGAGAGCTAAGTGACCACCGAGTTGTCACTATATATATATATATATATATATATATATATATATATATATATAGTAACTTTGTGATATAAGGACATATATGAGAATTCTCATAGCAGATTATAACATATTAGGGACATTTAAACGAAATGTACTTCTATGTATAAGTGGAGGGCAGTTATGTATTGGCAAGCCACAGTCACTTATAGGATATGACTGTCATTTTATATTTTGTTGTTTCAACTTCATATAAATCAGGCACTTTGTAACATATCTTATTATATATATATATATATATATATATATATATATATATATATATATCTTACAACTCACTTCTCCCCTGCCTCTTACACTAACCATTCACTCTCAGTTCACTGGTAAAACCTGTCTTCCTGGAGGCAAAGAGGAGATGGATCTTCAGCTTCAATGAGGGATGCTTAAACAACTGTTTCCCATAGAAGTCTATGTAGAGGGGAGGAGGAGGGAGAAGCTGTTGGTTCTAGTAAAGGAATGAGCAGGCAGGGCAACCATACATCCTTGGGATGCTGCCTTCTACAGCCCAGTACCACACAGCCATTTGAGAGCAGCTGAATCCTATTAACTAATTATAACCACATTGTTTCTTCTGTCTACAAAATTTTTGGACATTAAAAATGAAGACAGAATAAACAATGTAGATGTACTGTACCTGCCCAAGCGCAGCATGTCCACACTGTGTCGTCGTACCCTATGGGTTTTACTGTCTCACTCCATTGCTTGATTCCCAGCTACACTGCCCAAGATCTCATCTATGTGCTGTATCTAGGACTGGAGCTGGAGCTCACAATTTCATTTGAAACGTTCAGGGTCAGGGAAACTGCTGGTAAATTCTGGATATGTCATATAATGACCAGATATTGTGCTAGTCCTCATGTACACACAAATGGTATCTTTTTCTAAGAAGCTATCTGAAACAACAGCTATCTATTAAGGAAGTGTTAAGTACATACTTAAAGGGGTTGTCCAAGTTATTTTTTTGTCCTTTGTATGTTTCTAACTATTCAAATACAACAGCTTTTCCATACACTTTCTGCTTCTACATTTACTGGTTTATCAGATTTCACTCAGGGTCACATGACCTGTGATGTCACCTTCCCTGCCTGCTAATCTTGTATTCGTGCACCAAGAGATAACAGCCTGTACACGAGACGTCACTGTGCTGACCACTCCCCCCTGCTCTGCCGCTGTTGCTATCTGCTCTCTCCTTGTACTCTTTCAGATAAAACATT
Source organism: Rhinella marina (assembly GCA_900303285.1). Classification (NCBI taxonomy): domain Eukaryota; kingdom Metazoa; phylum Chordata; class Amphibia; order Anura; family Bufonidae; genus Rhinella; species Rhinella marina. The sequence goes on along the minus strand of ONZH01010978.1, from coordinate 211,386 downwards.
AACTCCTTCAGCCAGAACACACTGAAGGCTTTACAACAGCAGCTGCAGATGTAAAGAGACACAGGATCTGCCCTCCTCACCCTACAGACACAGAGCTGACACTGGAGCTGATCTGGAGAGTATTGTATTGTACAAGAACACGTAGGGGGAAGATCCTGTGTGTATTAGCAGTGTCATTGTACAGCTAGTCCTACACATACAACATGCTGCTGAGTACTCTAGCAGACATATCACTCAAGGCAGCTCTTGTATTCACTCCCTTTGCAGAGCAGGAAGGGGGAGGGGCAGAGATTGTTATTACTGCATCTAAACAAAGGCCAGAAGAGAACCAGGGAAATGAGGAAATATAGATTTTTTTTTGCCTAAAACTTGCTTAGATATATATTGCTGCCCATCAGATTTACAATACTATATTTTTTTTTTCATAACTCGGACAACCCCTTTAATGGCTGGAAAAATAAAAGGTACTTTGTATAGTGGACAATAGGATTTAGAGGATTTTTGGCAGGTACTTTGTTGGACGTTATGGCATGAATGTATTGGGGTACACATGAGTGATACTGTAAATTTCAGTACATTTCAGCATTTCTGAGAGGGCAAGTGGCAGATGTAATATGTAATAGGCATTTTTTATGGTAGGGCAAGTGATAAGTTCTTTATATGGTTGTACAGTACTTCGGTGTCCTGAAAGCCCACTGAAAAGGGTTAATATACTGTACTTTATGCACTGTGTACCTCGGAGGTTGTGTATGGAGAGCAGGGAGTTTTTATTTACTGTGTCTGGGTGTGGCTGGTTTTACCCCTCTTAGCAAGGAGGCTGCTGAGTCAGTGTGTGGCCAAGAGTCAGAGAGACAAGCTGTGTGAGAGTGTGAGTATAGTAACAGGCAGTGACATAACAGCCCTGAAACACAAGTGAACCAGCCTCTGAGGGAAAAGAAACCTGAGCTAAAGAAAATGAACACAAGCTATTTCAAAGGAGAATACAGTAGAATAAAAGCAATTTAAAAGTAAAGCCTATATTTAGGGCTAAGGGTTTCACTGCTGTTTGGTGGGACTAGGAGTTTCAGATATCTGGCCATACTTAAAAGGCTCTTCCAGGAATTAAATACTGATGACCTATCCTCTGGATAGGTCATCAGTATCTGACTGGTGGGGGTTCGATACCCGGGACCCAGGATGATCAGCTGTTTGAGAAGGCAGCAGTGCTCGCAGTAGCACTCTTGCCTTCTTTCAGGTTTTCCTAGGCCAGTGACGACACCTTTATCGTTCACATGGCCTAAGAGCAGCTCATCTCCATAGAAGTAAATGAGGCTGAGTGCATTACCAAGCACAGGCGCTATACAATGTACAATGTGCTTGGTAAGCTGTGAGAAGGCAACAGCGCTCCCTACACAGACTGACTCTAGCCAATCAGTGCTGTCATGTTCAGACTGTGCAGATACACACCCCCAACTTGTTACCTCCCCTCTGTTCCCTTACTGAAGACAAATAGCAATTCATTCATAACTTCTAGTAGAAATAATAAAGGAACGGCACAACATACAGACATGAGAATAGATGTTCCAGACTTGTTATTACATGGGGAATGCATGAAGCTATTAAAACAGGCATGTTAGGAGTGGTGAAAGGTCCTCTTTAATGTACAGGAAATACATCACAGAAATGCAGAGACTACATAGTAAGCATTAGTAACGGCGACATCTAGTGTCATAACAATAAACTGCATTTAATCCAGCAGAAGTCACTACAGCAATAGACTAAGCTGTAGTTGTTGTATCTCCAACAATCAAAACAGCTGATCGTCAGCGGTCCTGGGTGTCAGACCTCCACCGATCAGGTATTGATGACCTATCCAGAAAACCCAGTAAAAAAAATCTTGGAAAACTCTATTAAGAAGCAGCTTGATCACTTGTTATTATCTGCCCCCACAGTGGTTATAGAAATACTTACTGAACTAGCTGGGCATTGTTGTGCCATATTTTGAGAGAGTCAGTAACATGAGAACGGAATCAAAACTACTCTGTCATATAGGGGGCATTCCAGGGTTGTACAAAAAAGTGTGATTTGCCCCAGAACTGGAGTGTCCCCTGATGGCCCAGGGAACACCAGAATGAAAGCTTCCACAGTGAGTACAACAACTCCCATCCTCTCCACCACTCTCCCCTACTGAAGTGACTGTAATAAGTGTGAATGTGACTGTATTTGGGATAGCATGCAGCTATTGTTGTATAAGATGCAAAGCCTTTTACTGTATCTGCATCTTGTAAATGGAAAGTTGGGAGGCGGGGTGGGTATCTACATATGTGCTGTTGTGTCTGAATGTGTGTGCTTGTGCATTGGGAACGTTTGGGGTGGCCCCAACACTACGTTGGGTCCCCTGGACACCGTCGAGGTGTAACCACATGTTGCCTCTCTCCGGAATGGATACTAAGGCGCGATGCACCCCAATGGGAAATAAATCCAAAGAGTCAGGGTCTGCAGTAAACCAATGTGCTTCTTTACTGGAGAAACTCAAGTGAAAAACAATACAGTTGAGGCACAGGGCTGGCTTCTACAGAATCCTCCCTGGTAGAAAAAGGTTTTGTGCTCAGGAAAGGCCTGCGCTAGCTGTCCCACTCTCTATCTCAAAAGCCTGGTTCTGTAGCCAAATGCTGTTGACCCAGGATTTGTGGTAGTGTATCCTGGTTTTGGCATCTTCTTCTGGTTACTCATACAGTCTGGCAGATTCTCTCCTACTACCCACTGATCCCTATCTGCAGACAACTAGGGGCTCTGACTGTTCCATTTATCTACATTTTCTAGCTGAACTAGACCCTTCTAGAAAGATTGGTCAAGGGAAAATCATAGCCTAAACAGAAACATTGTTACAATTTCTGTCTATCATAAACTTGTAGAGAGTTTCAAAACAAGTCTATGGGAATGATTAACCCCTTCCCGACCGGCGCCGTACATGTACGGCGCTCGGGCGGTGCGGGGACATGACGCCCGCTCGCGGGTGCGGCGGGCGTCATGGCCGGCAAGTCTCTGCTGTTTCTAACAGCAGAGACTTGCCGCTTCTTACCTCCGTCTGCGGCGACTTCCTGGGCCTTCTGATGCCGTGATCACACGTGATCACGGCATCAGGATGCGTCTGAACCTGGAAGCCTACGCTTCCGGGTGGTGTACAGACGCCCCGATTGGCCAATCGGGGTGTCTGTACACCATATGAAAACTGTAATCCTCGCTGGTGAGGATTACAGTTTTCAAACTGCAATTCTTATTCTGGCCACTAGATGGCAGGCCAGGATAAGAAATGAGCAATTCATGGATTTAACTGCATCTAGTAAATCCATGATTGCTCATAAAGAAAAAAAAAACAATATATGAGCTCATATTTGAGCTTTAAAATAATCACAAAAAAAATTAAAAAAATGTTAAAAAAATATATAAAAAATAAAAAAGATATAAAAGTTCAAATCACCCCCCTTTCCGTATAAGTAAAAAATAAATACCTCAATAACAATAAATATAGACATCATGGGTATCACCGTGATCGAAAACGCCAGTACTTTTAAAAATTAAAAAACAAATTCCAATACGGCGAATTGTGTGGTGGAAAAAAGCGTCCAAATGGCGATTCGCCGTTTTTTGTGATCAAAAAGTCATACACACCCCAGAATGGTATCAATAAAAACTTCAGACCGCCCCGCAAAAAATGAGCCCCCATACAGCTCTGTACACATAAATACCAAAAAGTTATAGGGGTCAAGATATGACAAGGGGAAAAAAAAAAGGGCAACTTTCTAATTATTTTATCACCATCTAAACGCAGGAAAAACTATACATATTAGGTATTGCCGGATTCGTACTGACCAGTAGAATGAAAGTAACTGGTCAGTTTTAATGCACATCGAACGCTGTAAATAAGAAACCCGTAGAACTGTAGCGGAATATCGCTTTTCTTGAAATTTCACCCCATTTGGAATTTTTTTCCCGCTTCCCACTACACCATATGCAATATTAAATGATGGCGTTGGAAAGTACAACTTGTCCTGCAAAAAAGAAGCCCTCATACAGCTATGTGAACAGAAAAATAAAACAGTTATGGCTGTTTGAAGGCAGGGAGCGCAAAACGAAAATGCAGAACCGAAAAAACCTCCGGGGTAGAAAGGGTTAAGCAGTGTTTCCAGACATAAACACATCTTCAGGCATAAACAACAGAGATAAACCAGACAATCAGAAGATCAGTGCATCTGTTTATGTCCCTTCAAAACTTTGCATAACTAGAAAGTCATAAAAAGTCTGTTATAGCTGGCTGTGCATTAACCCCTTGCATAGTGCAGTGCAGCTATAGTGTAATAACAGTGCGAATAAACAGAATATATTACAATAAACATAGTAATTGTACAGTTCAACAATATGAAACAGTACAGATGCATGATGTGCATGCAACATCATAAATCACAGGGTAAGTTAACCCTTCAAACTGAAATAAAGTAAGGAGTTGAAGGCTGTGCATGGTAGCAATAAGGGAAATGTCCACTATCCAAAGTACCCTTGCCCCAGGGCACTACACTTGCATGCATATGTGTGTATGTTTGAGTTTCCATGTAATGTATAAGTAGGTGTTGGTGCTTATATGCAAGTCAGCGTGTGAATATGTTTTCTTGTTTGCATGCTGATAGCTGAGTCAGACGTGGAGACAAGATTCCATAAGTCTCCTCCACAGCTGTTATTATAATCCCCCCGGCAGGGAGGGAATAATAATCACGGAAGGAAATCACCTGGGAAGACGGTTTGTGTAATCTGTTTACTGGATGTGTCACAAGATATCAAGAAGGATAAATGCTTACAAAAGTCGTACTTGGTTCGGACTGACAATATACTGAATCATCATTTCTGAAAGAAGATTAATTTTTACAGCTGCCTGACGTTCCTGTCTGCCAGCTTACCTGGCATTGAAGGGGTTAAACAGCTCCATAAATCACCTTGGAAATATTGGGGAGAAAGGGCTAAATTTGGACATGAGCCAGGATCTAAAAACTTGGCTACTCCCATTTTGTCATTATAAAAGGAGGCCTGCCAAGATGAGAAATTACCCTAGGATAGATGGATATTAGGATTAATTGACTTGAACCAGTGCAGCGGAGCAGGTATGCAAGGCACACTGGGGTGCAGATAATGAGCCCAATAAGCTGCGTTATTGTCTGCTTTCATCAGGAGGAGAATATAAATGAAACCATTCCCCTCACTGGAGTATTGTGGATAATGTGAAGGGGAGAATAGCTTTCTATGCTGCTGGCAGGGTAGTAGCCCTTAATGTGCCCATACTACCACGCCCATCATCCTACAAACAATATCTTTCACACCTCATCTGCTCATGTGTCCTGCTGTCTTTTCCTGACCTTTAACCCATTTTCCTGGTCAGTTGATCACATTCTATGTTCTTTATTGATTTTCCAAAACAGTTAAGTTGTCACTGTTTCAATTGGTGACCATTCATTTAAGTCTAGTCATCAAATCTTCAAATACAAGTATAGATACGAGATACAAAGGGGGTCATTTATCATTTAAGGTTGTTTATGTCAGTTTCAAGGCTGGCTTTGCTGTGTAGGCCTGCACCAAATTATTAACGGATGCACCCTAATGTGTAAAAAATGTAATGTGGTTTACAGCTTTCAGTGTAAAAGTACAAATTTTAGAAAATTTTGATTTGGCTGATTTACCAAATTTCACAAAGAAATTTGCTTTGTGATAAATTACTTTGTAATGAAACAAATTTTTTGTAAGTAGCGGATGTAATGACAAGGAATGGCAATTGCACTGCCCACCATCATTGAACCGTACAGATGGAGCGTTCATCGCTGATCACGGCACCTGAGAATAATAGTGAGGGCTTTAAGGGGCTAATCCATTAAAAAAATACTTACTTCATCCATTTGAGCATGAAGAGGCTGCCGTGGCCATCTTGACTGAAGATCCCTCACAAAATCTTGAGTGGTGGGTGATGACATCATCACATTGGCCGGTGTGGTGACATCATATGTCACTGCACGTGAGATTTTGTGCTGCATCCAAAACGGATGAGGTGAGTATGTATTTTTCTTTTTTTACCATCGTTTCAGGGAAAATTGATTCACTACCTCGATGCACAAGGAAATTCGGGTTCACGACAAATTGAATTTTCCCTGAGATTCAGATTGGAGTCCACTTCAAATACTTTGATTTGCTCAACCCTAACCAGGGGGTTGCCTGGCGTGGGTTGTGACTTTTTTGCAGCTTTTGCAAAAGTGGCACATAGTAAATGAACCATAATCAAAATCTAATTTCACTTTTAGTTCTTAAAGGCGTTGAAAGAAATATATATATAGGGCACCGTAAATCTGATGGACAGCAATATATAACTAAGTTAAGCAAGTTTTAGGCAAAAAATATATATATTTCCTCATTTCCCCGATTCTGTTTTGGCCCTTTGTTTACCTGCAATAGCACCGATCTCTACCCCTCCCTCTGCTCTGCAAAGGGAATGAATACAAGTGCTGCCCTGAGTGACATGTCTGCCTGCTGGGATACTCAGCAGCATGTTGTATGTGTAGGACTACAAGTCCCAGCTGTACAATGACACTGCTGATACACAAAGGATTTACCTGTTCTTGTGCAATACTCTGCAGATCTTCTCTGTCTGTCAGCTTCTGTGCCCAGCATGAAAGCCTTCAGCACTGAGTCTGTGCTGGCTGAAGGGGTTAAAGATTTATCTGAAATAATCCAGGGAGAGAGCAGACAGCAGCAGCCAGCAGTGCAGGGGGCGTGGCCAGCACAGTGACATCTCGTGTACAGACTCTGCTTGTGCACGAAACATCAGTAGAGCAGGGAGAGAAGCTGATATCACAGGTCATGTGACCCTCAGTGAAATATGAGAAAGGAGCCACGGAAGTTAAAATAAGTTCTTTTAAAACAATTACATTTGCTTAGTTAGAAAAATGCAAAGGACAAAAAATAACTTGGACAACCCCTTTAAACATAGGCCACTGTGAAAAGTGACAAGGATCACGAATTGTCACAAATATGTCTCAGTTGCTGTAAATTGTGACTCTTTTTATGCCACAAAACTGACATATCTGATTTCATGAATGACCCCCATAGTGTATAGATAGATAGACATAGAAGAGTATGATAATTAAAAAATGTTAATAAAGACAATGGCAAGCATGACGATGATGGCAGAAAAAATAAAGATGATAAATTATTATTTTTAGTGATATTTATAGCTAATTGAGTTCTAATAATCATATACCGTATTTTTTGCTTTATAAGACACACTTTTTTCCCCCAAAAGTAGGGGGAAAATTGCTGTGCATCTTATAAAGCAAATACAAGTGAGCGCTTCCATTATGGAAGTGCTCACTAGTATGTATTAGGTGCCGGGACCCCCATCAGACCTCAGATCAGCCCACCCAGCCCCATAAGGACAAAATAAAAAACTCTCTCACCTCTCCTGCGCCGCAGCTCTGCTCCGAGTCCGGCGCTCCTCTGTCTTCTCCAGGCCGGCTCTGCACTGTCCTGAGCGCGTACAGTGTCAGGACGTAGTGCACACACTATGACCTGACGCTGCATGCAGTCAGGTGACAGGAGAAGACAGAGGAGCGCCAGACGAGGAGCGGAGCCGCGCCGCAGGAGAGGTGAGAGTTTTTTATTTTATCCTTATGGAGCTGGGTGGGCTGATCTGAGGTCTGATGGGGCACAGTCGGCTAATATGGGGTCTGATGGGGGTAGAGTGGGCTGATGTGGGGGCACAGTGGGCTGATATGGGGGCACAGTGGGGTGATATAGGGGCTGATCTGAGTTCTAATGGGGGCACAGTGGGCTGATCTGGGGTCTGATGGGGCAGATAGGCTGATCTGTGGTCTGATGGGGGTCTGACATGGAGGGCTGATATGGGGGTCTGATGTGATGTCCTGAAATTTAGGGGGGGTCTGATATGAGGTGTGATGAAAAATATTTTTTTCTTATTTACCTACTCTAAAATCTGGGGTGCGTCTTTTCAGGTGCGTCTTATAACGCCGAAAAATACGGTATGCACATATACCATGTGTAGTGCGCATATGCAAATACCAGCGGTTGGCAGGGTCAGTAGTACAGCGTCTGTGTCCGCAAGGACAAGCGGCGCAGAGGCAGGCATGGAATGCCAGCACAACAGTGAGTTATTCAAGTTGCATGTACTGTGACATCCTCATTGGGATGAGAGCAGCCCCACTCAGTCCATATGGAATCAACCTAAATGAGAGAGAACTTTTCATTTGCCTATTAAACCAAAGACTCAATAGAAATGGAATATGGTGCTTGCTCAAAATATATCAATGTTCTTACAGCATGAAACATTTGCTTGTACCTGAACTATATTTTAACATTCTTGGTGCTTACTGTGGTAAGAAGCACTTGTCGATCATTACTTTATACAAAGGGTGAAGGTCACTTGTTACCTAGAACAGTGGGTCGCACAGGAATCCGTTAACACAGAAATCTCATGCACAATGACTTGAAAGCCCTTCTCCTTTATATTTACTGTATTGTAGCTCACAGCGAGAGCAAAGAACTGACAGCTTTACCGTTCACTTCTTAAGCATAAAAAAAGTCTTCAAACCTTTATAACACTAAGAAAGCAGAAGACATTTTCGCAAAGGAATGTTTCCATATTTTCAATCTGCTCCTGGATCACAATGTAACCTCTACTGAAAATACCAAGTGCAGTCTTCTCCTCCAGAGTAAGTAATCTGCTTTCTGTGTTTGATAATCTGACAGCATATCTGTATAAATACAGAAAAATACAACTTCCCTCCCAATTACAATTCAAGTTTATTATGAGCTGATGAAGCCCAGGACAGTTAGTATGGCATAGCAATGCACATATCACTGTAGACCTTGTAGAACTTTTTTGGTAATTCCAAACCACCTAAAGATAATCATGGATTTATAAAAGAAACATTAAGAAAAGTTAAATGGGATAAAACCATGCTGTTTGCTGGTGGGAGTGGTAGTGGTAGTGGGTTGGCTGTTTAGATTTTTGTTCGTGATTCATTTCATTTAGCATCACATATTTATTTTGAGAATCATCTACAATTAAAGGTTTTCTGTCACCAATATTTAGCCTATTAAATAGGATGACATTTCCAATGGGCAAATGTCACCTGAGGCTAAATATGTAAGTGACTTTATTCCTAATAGGGCCGTTTTTGTGTTTTAATACTTTTATAATATGTTATGTAGCCTCCTAGGAGCAGAGGGGCGGTACCTCTGCACCTAGAGGCTCTGTTACATCACCTTGTAAAACGCCTACTCCTTCTTAATTGACAGGGACAGGCAGCGCGCTCCATCTGCTGCGGCCCTGTCCGATGCAAATCCTGCGCCTGCGCAGTGCGTCCTTCATTCAGCGCAGGCGCAGTGAGTGTAGCAGGCTCTCGGCTTCCTCACTGCGCCTGCGCTGACTACGGCACAGTCCACTAGGAAGAAAAGGCAGCGCAAGCGCAGTGGGGAAGCCTGCTACTATTATTTACTATTTCTACTAGAAGTTATGAATGAATTGCTAGCAGTCTGCAGTAAGGGTAGAGGGGTGGTAACAATTTGGGAGTGTGTACCTGCACAGTCTGAAAATGGCAGCTCTGATTGGATAGAGTGAGTCTGTACACACCTGCAAGTTTTTACCACCCCTGTGTACCCTTACTGCAGACTGCTAGCAATTCATTCATAACTTCTGGCATATGGGGAATATATTAATGAAGTTACATTCACCAGTCTTAATAGACATTGTAGTAAGATGCAAAAAATGTATCAAGCACCATGAAAAAAGACATACTGTATATTATGGCTCAATGTTCAATTTTTCCATTTCTTTCAGTGCAGGTAAATTTTCTATTATAGACTTTATTAAATTTATTTTTCTACCCACTGGACTATGCATTTTTTCTATACAAATTGAACAGATCAGCAGAAGATTAACCACTGGGGGGAGATTTATGAAACTAATAAAAAAAATGTCTTTGTTGCCCATAGCAAACAAAGTGGAGCTTTCATGTTGTAAACTGCTCTTGTAAAATGAAAGCTGTGCTATGATTGGTTGCAATGGGCAACAAAGACATCTTCTCATTTAGACTGTTTTAAAAATCTTTGCAGGATTTTGAAAGACTATTTACAACTGGAACATGCAGAAAATTCTGTAGATTGACCAAAAGTGTGAGTACGTTTATTTTCTGTTCATTCTCCATGTTTTGGAACTTGCTACCCCAACACACTAGACCCTCTCCCACCCTTTAAAGTTTCAAGAGAATCCAGAAAAATCATATCTTCAGACAATGTTACAACCTGCTATAGCCCTGTCACCACCAATTTACCCTCACCTATTGTCTTTTTCCCCTTTCCCTCAGGGTTCTCCCTTCTTGTTTACCAGGCTTTTACTCAGTAAGGTCACATTTATTGTGCATGCTCATTTTTATTCTGTACATACCTGTACATGTGCAGTGAGTCAGTGGGTCACTGCTAAAGAGTTATTATTGTGATATACGGGGGATGTTCAATAAGTTATCTACCTGAATATAAAAACAACAACTTACAACTTTTCATGGTAATCCCCCTTGATTTCAACACACTTATTCCACTTCATCTCCAGTGATCGGATGCCCTCAGAATAGGAGACTTCCTGTTACTGCCTCTAAGACTGCAGGAAATCATTACCCATTCAGAAATTTCTTCAGGTTTCTAAAGAGAACATAATCACTGGGAGCCAGGTCTGGACTGCAGGGTGGATGGTTAAGCTACATGAAGCCGCGTTCCCTGAAAGCAGCTTGTGATTTGTGAAACTTGTGAGCTGGTGCATTGTCGTGAAGCAGCAACACACCTGCCGACAACTTCCCACCTAGTTTCTCTGATTGCCTCATGTAATACCTTCATTGTCATTGTTGAAGCATAGGTGGGCTCCAGTAATTGTTGTCTTGTGTGGCATGAATTCTAGTAATAAAACGCACTTCTGATCTTTCCAGCTCACTGCTGCCTGCAAAATTTGGAGTTAATGACCCCTTGTACTTCCATTGCATGGACTCTTGTTTGGTTTCAGGATCATGGTGGTGAACACATGTTTCATCACCTGTAATAATTTGAGAATGTAAATCTCTTGGATTTTCTCTAAGCATTAGTGTTGGGCGAGCATGCTCAGCCGAATACCGTATTCGGTCGAGCATGGCGGTGCTCGGCACCACGCAGTGTTCGGCCGAACACCGCATGTTCTCGAGCGCCATGCTCAAGTCCCCTCCCCGCACGTTTTTTGGCTGCTATGCAGCCAATCAGCGTGCGGGGAGGTACTGGCGTTCACTGTAATGCCGTAGCCATGTTGGCAGTGGCAGTGGCAGATCTGACCGTCTAAAAAATTATGGGTGAGGGCCTGCTGGTGAACCACTTAAAAATTTAAAGGAGAGGGCAGCCTAATAAGCAGTTTGTTATGATGGAGGAAGAGGTGGAAGAGGTCGAGAAGAAGAAGGGAATACATGGGAATACAGTGTATTCAATACACTCTAAAAGCCACATTTAAAGTTCCTTTATGTTTAGCTGCTTTCCTCTGGTGGGGTAGTGAAGTTAGGGGCAATCCAGGCCTTGTTCATTTTGATCATCAATCTGTCAGCATTTTCATTTTACAGGCAGTTTACAGGCAGTTATTATGCCCCCAGCGGCACTAAATACCCGCTCCGACAAAACGCTGGTGGCAGGGCAATCCACCACCTCCAAGGCGTAGAGCACCAGTTCGTGCCACGTGTCCAGCTTAGACACCCAATAATTTTAAGGCACAGAGGGATCACTGAGGACATTGACATGGTCAGCTAGGTCCCCCTTCACCATTTTCCAAAACTTTTCCTTCATTTTGACACTAGGCTGCTCATCAGGGTGAGGGTGCTGGCGGGGTGTCATGAAACTGTTCCAGGCCTTGGAGAGTGTCGCCCTGCCTCTGTTGGAACTGCTGTGTGTTCCCCTCATCTCCCCTCCTCGGGTGCCCAAGGAACTACATACTCTGCCGCCAGCGTTTTCAGTTGGAAATTTTTGAAGCAATTTTTCCACAAGGGCCTTCTGGTATTGCACCATTTTGCTAGTCCTCTCCACCAGAGGAATAAGAGATGAGAAGTTCTCTTTGTAGCAGGGGTCGAGAAGGGTGAACAACCAGTAATCGGTGTTGGCTAAAATGCGTATAACGCGAGGGTCACGGGAAAGGCAGCATAGCATGAAGTCAGCCATGTGTGCCAGAGTCCCAGCAGACAAGGATTCGCTCTCCTCACCAGGAGGATGACTCTCAATCTCCTCATCCTCTTCTTCTTCCTCTTCTGCCCATCCACGCCGAAGAGATGGAGTAAACCTGCTATGGGTACTACCCTCTGTAGTGGGGGCAACCGTCTCCTGCTCCTCCTCCTCTAATCCACGCTGCGTAGACAAACCGAGGGTGGTCTGGCTATCACCCTGTGTAGGGTCTTCCCCCATTTCCACCTCTTCCACATGCAAAGCGTCCGCCTTTATTGTGAGCAGTGAGCGTTTCAGTAGACACAGAAGTGGGATGTTACGCTGATAATAGCGCTATCGCCGCTCACTATCTGTGTACATTCATCAAAGTTGCGTAAAATCTCACAGAGGTCAGACATCCATGCCCACTAGTCGCTTGTGAAGAGCGGAAGCTGACTAGAAAGGCGACGACCGTGTTACAGCTGGTATTCCTCTGCTGCTCACAAAGCCTGCCCAACATGTGAAAGGTGGAGTTCCAGCGCGTGCTCAGGTCGCACAGCAGTTGATGAGCTAGCAAGTGCAAGCGCTGCTGCAGCGTTGCCAGACCGGCGGAAGCTTTAGGTGACTTTTGGAAATGGGCACACAGGCGGCGCACCAGCAGCTCCGGCAAATTCAGGTAGGTTTTGAGAAACCGCTGAACCACTAAATTGATTTTTAGATGTGGGCCAGGCATGGTATGTGTCACGGACGTTTCTGTGACAGGTAAGAGGAGGTCTGTCAGATTGGCAACACGTGCTATAATCTGACATGTTTTCATTTTTTGGGGTTTGTATATACCACACCCTTTTCCCTCAGGTGTTGCTGTGTGGTAATTGTCTCTTCCCTTTTTATTGCTGCTTCTACCACAGTTCCTTGCGGTTTATAGCTTCAGTGGATATTGTGGTGGTTTGGTGTTGGCTCTCAGCTGAGATCCTGGAGCTTCCATTTCTTCATTGAAGATAAGTGTCCCCTTTCTCTTTTGTGTGTTACGTTACATTTCCCAGTTGTTTGGCTTGAGGGAGACTCCTGTTCGTCCTTCCTGTTGGAGGAACAGTTAGACTCATTCCTGCCATTAGTTCCAGGGTCCTATAGGGTCAGTTTGGTTTAGGTTCCTGTGTATGAACTCGCCTACATTTGAGGCCTGTACATACTGGTAGTCAGTCAGGATTAGAGTCAGGGTTTCCTTTAGGAGGTGTCCATCTTCTTTCCTTAGTTTCCAGGCCTAATCTCCTTTCCCTTCTATGCTCTTTGTGGTTTCCCCCCACACCTGAGCATGACAGTATGTGTGTGAGCTTGCCAAGCTCCAAAGCCGCCACCAAGTTGCGGCCGTTATCACAACCATGCCTGGTTGTAGGTTGAGTGGCGAGAGCCACAGCTCAGCCTGGTCCCTTATACCCTGCCACAGCTCTGTGGTGGTGTGCTGTTTGTCACCTAAGCAAATAAGTTTCAGCACAGCCTGTTGCCGCTTCCCCACTGCAGTGCTACACTGCTTCCAGCTACTGGCTTATGGCTGAATGGTGCTGCAAGATGAGAATTCTAAGGTTGAAGTGGAGGAAGAGAAGGAGGGGTTGCAGCCACTACTGTAGGTGGTGGCGGAAATCCTGATGGAGGTAGGGCCCACAATCCATGGCATCAGTAGCACCTGTGCCATCCCAGGGTATGACTCGCTCCCAGCCTCCACAACGTTCACCCAGTGTGCTGTCAGGGAAATGCAGCGTCCGTGGCCAAAAGCACTTGTCCATGTGTCAGTCGTTAAGTGGACCTGCATTGGTCAGGACACGGGTTATGTTACGGGATACATGCTGGTGTAAGGCGGGAATGGCACACCAGGAAAAATAGTGGCGGCTAGGTACTGAGTAACGAGGGACAGCCGCCGCCATCAGGCTGCTAAAAGCCTCAGTGTCCACAGGCCTAAACAGCAACATTTCCAGGGCCAGCAATTTGGCAAGTTGCACATTTTGTGCTATGGCCTGTGGGTGCGTGACTGGGTATTTGCGCTTTCTTTCAAAGGCCTGGGGTATGGACATCTGTACGCTGCGCTGGGACACAGAAGTGGATGTGCTCGCTGATGGTGCTTGCGAAGGTCAAGGTGCAGGGAGGGAGGCATCTGGGCCTGCGTCTTGGACAGGGGATTGGCCAGCACGTAACAAGGGGAAGAGGAGGCAGTGGTGTGACCTGCAGACACTGATTGTGGACCCAGGCGTCCAGCCCACCTATTAGGGTGCTTTGCTGCCATGTGGCGGATCATGCTGGTGGTGGTCAGGTTGTTAGTGTTCACGCCCCTGCACATTTTGCTACGGCACAGGTTGCAAATGACAATTCTTTTATCGTCAGCACTTTCCTCAAAAAAGCGCCAGACTGTGGAACACCTACCCCTTGGCGAGGGAGATTGCCGCAAGGGGGTGCCCCGGGGAACAGTTGCAGGCCTGTTTGGCATGGCCTGCCTTCTCCCTTTTGCCACCCACTGCCTCTTACAGCCTGCTGTGGTGCTGTAGATCCCTCCCCCTCTGTACTGCTGTCCTCGCTCTTCTTGCCACCTTCCCAGGTTGGGTCAGTGATTTCATCGTTCACCACCTCCTCTTCCACTTCCTCACTCTGGTCCTCCTCCTGACATGTTGACCTTGAGTGCTGCTGACACTTAAAAACATTAGGGGTGAGGGTCTTCTGTTGAACTGACCCTCTAAAACATTAGAGGTGAGGGCCTGCTGCTGAGCACTCAATGTTTTTGAGTGTCAGCAGCAGGCCATCAATCATAATTTTTCAAGGGTGTGTCTGATGCCCTACTTTATGTGTAATAAAGGGTGTATTGGAGTGCCTGTTCCTTGTAATTTTTGGCAGCCCTTTTACTTAGTGCATAGACTGTATGAGTGTAGGAGTCCCACGACATGAACAATTGTACCACAATGTGAATGAGGCCCTCCTTTATGTGGTGTACCGGTTGTATCGGAGTGCCTCTTCCTTGTAATTTTTGTCAGCACTTGCACTTTATATACGAGTAATTATGTTTCCTAACAATATTTCCTCTAAAATCAATGCTATCTTTGGTTTTGGGGGTATTATTGTCATTCCATAAAAGTGGCGTAATACTCGGACAAGATCGTTCCCAGCAGCGACTTTGGAGTCCAAGATGCATCCAGACATCCTCCCCATACTGCTCCCAAACCATTTCAGTGGTGTTTCCATCATTTTCTCACCTTTCCCTATGATCCAGACACCAGACACCCTCCCCTCTTCAGAGCAGGGGGTGCCTGGTTTAGTGCTCTGGTTCTCCCATTGACTTCCATTGTGCTACGGTGCTCGATCAACACTACTAAGCATGCCTAAATTCTCTTGGCTAAATTGCTGGCGACAAGTTTTTTTGGTCAGGCAAAAAAAAAAAAACACCCAATGGGAACCTTTAACATCATCAAAACATCCTGAATGATATTGGAAACTTTACCAACTGAAATGTCTAATTCATGACTATAACACTGACTTTGACCCATCAATCTTTCAAAAATATGGCTTTCACTTTATGGCACATTTCCTCTGAAGATACATTGACAGGTCGCCCTGAACATGGGTTGACTTCAATTGATTCCCTACCCCATTTAAACTGATTGGCCCAAACCTTTACTTGGTAGTAGGAAGGTGCATCATTACCATATATAGCAATCATCCATCCTTCTTTTCTTCCTTTATAGACCTGTACTGTACTGCCCTTGCCATCCTGTCACTTCCAGTACTTTCACCAGACTAAACTGCTACTGTGTGTGGTGCATGTCCACATGTGTCTCAACCTGCACAGAGAAGTGAAGCTCTCTAACACTGAAAGAACATGCTGGAGTAGATAACTTACTGAACATAGTACTGTGCATTGTGTATCCCAGATGGTTGTGTATTGGCTGCAAATAGTTAACTGGCAGCTCCTTAGTGCAGTTACCAGGGTGATTGGCTGGCCCCACCCACTGGTTAGGAGTCTTTGCTGAGCAGGCCTAGAGGTAGGACGTGTATGTGTGAGATGCTGACAACTAGGTCTCCTACTATTATTCCCACATATTATATACAACCTATGGGAGAATTCTGCTGCATTATATAACTCAGAACTGTGCCTACCACTTGTGTTTGTACTGCAACCTCCTTCATCTACACACTAAAGAGAGACTTTAATTATACTAATCAAATGGACCGGGTGTTTACCTCCACCATCCATCAGTCCTCATCTGCTTGCCCTGATGCCTTGCACCCTATACATATCCACCAAACATCAAGGGTACCCCAACCACCACCAGGAAGGAGCCGCCATGTCTATTCTACTTAAAGGTGGATGTCAGGTGTTTATCAGTGTAATGAATATAATCTATGGCAGAGGTGTACAACCTGAGACCTACAATGCCATCCTCTGTGGCCCCATCATCAATATGGTACGATTTCAGAGATTGGAACCTGGTGCATGGCACTGATATGTTAGAAATTATAGGGTTTATGTATGCAGCTCACAGCAAATGAGCTAGGTAAAATGATTTCTGTTATATTTGGTGCACTATTTAAAAGAAGCTGTGAAATGCCCAGTCTTTCCAGTAGTCTTTGGAAGGAATTTTGCATATGATCACTTAAATGAATTGTCCACATTGTTGAAATTGATGCCTGTCCTTAGGATAGCCCATAAATATTAATTTGTGGGTTTAGGTTCTGACTCTTATACCTAGCCGACCAGCTGTTTGAAGAGACTGTTGCACCTTGTGCGAGCAAGATGGTGCGCCTGCTTCATTGTTCATCATACGGTATGGTATAGCCTGCACAATCGCATTGAATCATTGGCACGCCACATTTGACACTCACTGAATCACATTTATAATAATTAATAAATGGCGTCAGGGGATTTTGCTCTACAAACGCAGTATTATTAAATGCTATCACAGATGTTATTTTATCTGCATTTAGGGTGCGGGTGGTGATTCAGCTTTACTATTAGTGTTGCTAGCTACGTGAGTAATATTTTCTCCTCTCATATTTATATGCAATATATGTCACAGCAGTGTTGTGGAATTACGTTAAACCTGCAAATCAGATAAACATCTGCAGCATTTGTTCCTGTGTGCGAATATTGCCTTAGATCAAAAGAACATAAGTTAAAGAGCTTCTATTACAACAGGAAAACAACAGACAAACTGCCTGGCATGGTTCATAATAGTGATTAAAAAAGCACTTTCTCTCTGCAATTGGTATTACCATTGCAGAGAAATTCTCAATTTTAATTAAGCGCAAATGAGGTGCTCAAAGCATCGAAGGGCTGGCCTAGCCCCTCGCAACACTGCTTCATCTCCACCTCTCCCTGTTGCCAATGAGATTTACAGGGCCAGGCATACTCACTGATCTGATGACTGGCCCTGAAATCTCACTCATGTGCCGATGCAGTGAAGATCTCATGTGGTCGTGCCTGCTTTAAGATCTTCACTGTACATGCTCTAATAGTACTGCTCCCAGCACTTGCATGAGTCACCAGAGCAGTAAGGATATCTGGCCCTGTCAATCTCACTAGCAGAAGGAATAGTAATGGGGAGAGGCAGGGCTAAAGCGGTGTTCCGAGGGGCTAGCCCAACTCCTTGGTGCTCTGAGTACCTCATTTGCATATAACAAAATATAAGGATTTCTCTGCATTGCTAAAACCAATTGCAGAGAAAAAGGTCTCATTTTAGTCACCATGATCTACCCTAGCAGGCATCGTGCATGTTTTTTTTTTAGGATGTTTTTTTCCAGTATTCCTAGGGTTTTGATTCCATCCTGTATGTAGCACTTTCTGTTGCTGTATCCAACTAAACTCTTTCTTTGCCACAGCTCCAGCACCGACCCTAAGAACTCCCAACTAGTATATAGTTCCTCCCACCCCGTTAGTTACATACACTCCCCTGTCACTGCCCCTAAGAACACTCAGCTACTTTATAGCTCCTCCCACCCAGCTAGTTACATATACACTCCCCTATCACTTCCCCTAACAACGCCCATCTAGTTTATAGCTCCTCCCACCAGCTCATTACCTAGACACTCCCCTATAACTGCTCCTAACACCTAGATAGTTTATAGCCCCTCCCACCCAGCTAACTACATAAACACTCCCCTATCACTGCCCCTAACAACACCCAGCTAGTTTATAGCTCCTCCCACCCTGTTAGTTACATAGACACTCTCCTATCACCCTATTGTTGCTTTGACACGCCCATGGACATACCATCACAGGAAATAAGAAAGAGCTGCATGGACATTGTCATGTGACCACTGCCCAGAACGGGAGATAGAAGCAATAATGGTAAAGAAATATATACATTACATTACATCACAGCTACCTTCAGAAATGATTATTTTAAAAGATGATGCAAACCTGAAATCAATCAAAAGTGTTCAAAAAAGCCTAGATGTAGTCCCCAATAATACAGTATTGTATCAAGCACATGTTGCTCTCACACTACAGTGAGTATAGTCTATGGGTAGATGTTGGCAATGATGAGGGAGACATCATAGAAGCCTTTTTGGCCCTGGATTGAAGCCCACCTGCTGGGGCCATGTACAAGACATGTCAATAACATTGCAACATGGTCACAAGAGCATCTCACTCTTTATGATGAATATGTCACACATGACAACACTTATGACAGCTGCTTGCTGACATATATTTCCTATGGTCTTGTGTCCTTGAAAGTTTCTTAGAGTGAATCTGAGGATTTTATGGATATGTACTTTGTCAACCATATACATGTACCATAAAAATATCTCAGACTATCATGAACGTAATTCTACAGAAGAGGAACACTGGTTTACTTAAGAACCAAACTATCAGAAAATAGATGAAAATGAACATGCAGTTAGTTGTCTGCTACTGCCACACTTGTCTTTTATGCCAGATGATATGGAATCTTCAGAGAGATGGTGCCTCCCATGCTGTGCATTACGGCTGTGGTGCCCTCTGTGTAACTGGAAGGTGATACTGTGCATCTGGAGAAGAAGGAATGCATGATTAACAATACAACGGCAAATGATTAATATCTTCTTAATGCACCTACTTCCAGATTATCCATCATTTCATTAGAGTTTAAGTAATGTTCGTTTTGAAAATGGGACGGTTCTCCTGAACCATGAATAACTCCCCCACCTCCTGACATATTTGCTTGTTGAAAACCACAACAAAGCTTAATCCTTAAAAGTGCCAAATTATAGTATTTTACTTACTTAGTTATTATTGTGTTCATGTCTTGTGAACGCTCACAGCACCATTTTTTTATACTCTCGGTTCCTAGTGCCCTAAGGCCCATTTACCACTGAAAGAGGTCCTTTTACATCCTCACAAAAGTAAAACTGGCAGCATACTTTATCTTAATACATGGAGTATTGTGTAAAATTCTGGGCGCCTATGAACAAGACAGACATAGCAGAGCTGGATAGGGTTCAGAGGAGGGCAACTAAAGTAATAACTGGAATGGGTGGACTACAGTACCCAGAGAGATTATCAAAATTAGGGTTATTCACTTTAGAAAAAAGATGTACGGTAATAACTCTGTAAAAATATATTAGGCATCAGTTCAGAGATCTCTCCCATGTTCTATTTACACCCAGGACTGTGACTATGATGAGGGGACATCTCCAACGTCTAGAGCAGAGATCTCAAACTCGTGGCCCTACAGCTGTTTAAAACTACAACTTCCATCATGCCAGGAGAGCCTACAGCTATTGGGGCATGCTGGGAGTTGTAGTTTTGCAACAGCTGGAGGGCCACTAGTTTGAGATCCCTGGTCTAGAGGAAAGAAGGTTTCTGCATCCACATTTACTGTAAGTGACAGGAACTCTTTGCCAGACAGGACTGTGATGGGAGAACTAAAATAGTTCAAGAGTATTTCTGGAGTGTAATAATATTACAGGTTATATTTACTAGATTTCTGGAGAAGGGCCATTTTGGTTGCCAGACTGGAATCCGGAAAGCCTCCCCTCCCCCCAAATTGAGGAAAATTGACTTCTACTTCATGAGGTGGAGAGGCGGTGGTTACCTTCCTCTGGATCAAATTTGTAGGATATTAGGCTGCAGTGGACCAATGTTTTCAGGCTTACAAACATAGTAACATAGTTTATAAGGCCGAAAACGACTGTATCTGTTCATCCAGTTCTGCCTGTTTTCCTACAAGATGATCCAGAGGAAGGCAAAAAACACCTGTGAGGTAGAAGCCAATTTTCCTCACTTTGGAGTCGGGAAGGAATTTTTTCCCCTAATCAGGCAATGAGAATAACTCCCTGGATCAACGACCCCTCTCTAGTAACTATAACCTGTAATATGGAGGGTATTACCCTCCAGAAATACATCCAGGCCCCTCTTGAACTCTTTTAGTGAACTTACCATCACCACCTCCTCAGGCAGAGACTTCCATGGTCTTACTGCTCTTACAGTAAAGAATCCTCTTCTATGTTTGTGTACAAACCTTTTTTCTTCCAGGCGCAGAAGATGTCCCCTCGTCACGGTCACAGACCTGGGGATAAATAGATGATGGGAGAGATCTCTGTACTGACCCCTGATATATTTATACACAGTTATTAGATCTCCCCTCAGTCGTCTTTTTTCTAAAGTGAATAACCCTAATTTTGATCATCTTTCCGGGTACTGTAGTCCACCCATTCCAGTTATGACTTTAGTTGCCCTCCTCTGAACCCTCTCCAGCTCTGCTATATCTGCCTTGTTCACAGGAGCCCAGAACTGTGAACCATCGTACTATATTATTGTTGTATATTATTACTATATTATATTATTGTGCTTTTCTTCTAGTCTAACCAAAAACCAACCAAAAAATGAACTGTAGTTGGTGCTGTTAGTTTTAGCTCCTTATACTAGTGAATTTTCAGGTGGACAGTGTCCTCCAGTTGGTGTCAATAGAACGTCACCTCTGTCAATATCATAGAGGGGCAGAGACTGACTACCTCACAATATAGTAGTATCAGGTATCGAAATTAATGGCACCGACAAGCAGGTGATTTGAGGGAGGGGAGGAATAGAACACTGTCAGAAACAATGAACAGGCAGCGTAAAAATATGTTCTATGAAGTTTCAGTTCCATAAGGGTGTGATAGGTCCTCTTTGAGAAGCCCTATGACAAAGTCAGAAGCGTATGATTGGATGTGCTACCCATTTGCTGCTGTAGAATATGTATAACTACTAGTGAAAGCTTCAGGAAGGAGGATGTACACATCAAATGAGAGAATAAAGACAGGGTATAGCCAGGGGCGTAAATCACTAGGTCCCATAGCAAGAATCTAAATTGGGTCCCCTTTCCCCATTCATAGCCCCTCCCACAACCCGTTCCTGGCCAGTATATGCAGCAGTGTACTGATATGAGGGGTATGAGGTATAAATTACAGTTCACTGCTGTATATACTATACAGATGTAGCAGGGTTAACACACAAACTCTTAACTCAAATTTCTTAACTCATCGAGTTATCTTGAAACAAAAGCCATTGAAAAGCAATTGAAGGTGTTTGCTTAATGCATTTAGTTTAAATAACACGTCTCAGAAAGCATGCGTGTTAACTCTACTACATCCGTATATCTTAACACACAGCATCTATTGTACCTCGTACCTCACATGGCGGTACACTGCTGTATATACTATATAACTAAACGCACTGTATCTATTGTACCTTGTACCTCATATATCAGTACATTGTTGTATATACTTTATACCTGTACACTCTACATCTATTATACCCTGTATCTCACATATCAGTACACTGCTGGGTATATTACATTTCTTTGTCACACACACACAGAATATAGAGCAGTGTACTGATGTGAGAAGTACAAGGTATAATAGATGCAGTGTATACAGATATAAGTAAAAACAGACAATGGGACGCAAATAAATAGAAAGGAGGAGGACCTCCTCTTACCACTCCATTCTAGTCTCAGTGGAGAGCTCATCCTGCAGTTCTTCTCCATGAAGTTGGGGGTTGAAGGACCTGTGATAATGCACCGTGCTGTGCATAGATATATAGTATACCCAGCAGTATATTGATATGTGAGATACAAGGTATAATAGGTGTAGTGTGTACAGATATATATTGTATATAATAGTGTACTGATAAATGAGGTACAATGACCTGTGATGCTGAGGATGATGTTGGTGGATGATCCTATCTAAAGTGGGAACTACACCATTCTTTGTGCAATTCCTTTACTAGATGTACAGGACCTGTGATGACACAAAGCAGATTGCAGACTGAAATTTAGTGCAACTTCTTAAAATTAAGGTAACCACTGACATATCAAAATGGTTTTTTTTTCATGTCAAAGGTGTCCATAGAATTTAACCCGTTAGCCACACTAAACGTGGCACCCACTTATGCATGCAGCAAGCGCCATAGCTGCCGGGTCTCTGCTGTTTCAATTGACCTTTTTATTATCATTTCACCTCCCAGAAATTTTTAGTAAAAAGTGATTTCAAAGTCACACACTTCAAAATAGATACAAACCGCCCTGCAAAATATGAGCCCTCATACAGCTCTGAACACATGACTACAAAAGAGTCTGAATATGGTGATGAAAAGAAGAAAATTATTTTTTTTCAATGTTTTTATTTTCTTTCAGTATCGTTGGTATCGTTGTAATCATACTGACCTGGAGAATGAAGGATACAAGTCAATTTTACTGCATAGTGAACGCCGTAAAAAGAAACCTAAAAAACTTTTTCAGAATTGTGATTTTTTTTTTTTTCCACCCCATTTGGATTTTTTTTCCAGCTCCCCACTACATATTCAATATTAAATAGTGCCATTAGAAAGTACAACTTGTCCTGCAAAAAAGAAGTCCTCATACGACTATGTGAATGGAAAAATAAAAAAGTTATAGCTCTGGGAAGGCAGGGAGTGAAAAACAAAAATGAAACAGAAAATCGCAAGGTCCTCTAAGGGTTAAAGGGATTATCCAAGGCTACAAATGCCCCCCTATACGTCTGGGCCCCTTGCACTGATTTTACTTACCTGGCTACCTCTGGCGCTCCTGGTCCCCGCACTGCCGCCACTGCTACTTCCTGTGCGTGGATGAAAACATCCAGTGTCTGAGGTGAGCAGCCAATGGCAGGCAATGACGCAGACTAGCCTCCCTAGCATCATCCGCGATGCTAGGGAGGCTTGTCCCTGTCACCGCCTGTCATTGGCTGCACACCGCCGACACTGGATGTTTTCATCCGCACACAGGGAGTAGCAGTGGTGGCAGTGCGGGGACCAGGAGCAGTGCAGGGAGCCAGGTAAGTAGAACCATTGCAAGGGGTCTGGGCGTATGGGGGGGGGGCATTTCCAGCCTTGGATAACCCCTTTAAGCAACAACCTCTGTATGAACTATGTGGGTGGCCATATTAGTAAATTGATACAGCTGTGAAACACAGAATTACTGTAGGACCTATAAGCATTGATTTATGTAAGTTAAATCCTTTCTTTTAAAAAAATCACAGAGAACGTTAAAGGGGTTATGCAACTCCTGGGACCACCACTGATCAGATGTTAGAAGAAACCGCAGCACTCCGTGAGTGCTTAGGCCTCTTCCTAGGCCACTGATGTCACTATACATCAGTCACATGGCCTAGGCGCAGCTCAGTCATGTTCAAGTGAATGTGGCTTAGCTGCATTAGCAAGCACAGCTGCTGTACATTGTAAGGCGCTATGCTTGGTAAACTGTGAAAAGACTGCAGTGCTCACAGGCGTGTCTTTAGTTGGACCCCTACCAATCTAATGGTGATAACCTCTCCTGAGGATAGGCCATTAATATCAAATTCCTGGATAACCCCTTTAAGAACTAGTCTGAAAAAGCAGATTGCTGTAAAAGCTGCAGTATGATCCCTAGCCGAAGTATTGCTACAGACACGAAGAGTAAATGTGAGAATTGCGTTGACCTACGAAGCTATAGGTCCTTGAGATGCATTATTATTTATGGCATCGCAGTCTGCATGAATTATAACGTCTAACATTTAAAAAAAAAAGGTAAAAGGCAAAGTTATTTCAATGGATCAGAAAGGAGCAGATTATGTGCAAATATGGGAAGAATTGTGACCTGTAAACAAAGATTTCGGATCATCTGAGTCTCCTCTCGAGAGGCATGAAAAGACTATAGCACACAATGAACTGTGAAGCCTTCTCTATTGCCCCTGCCCAAGGACTGTGCACTTGTGGCCTTGCTTCACATGCTTGAAAGTTTTCTAAGCATTGCTTAAACAGCAGCTGAATAGGTCCCTTTTGGCCATCAGTGGCCTAGTTTTGTCCTCCCTTTCAGTTGCTTGCATGTCCTAGTCTTTGCCCTCTCTGCTCTGCTGAGATCGTCCTGAATTTTTTCTCAATGCAACTGCTGTCCAAACCAGCTGTACCCACTACATCTTCAGCAGTGGACCGAGGAGAGTATTAATCATATTTTTGAAGAGGACACTCTGCTATTTATCTCCTTGACACTTCCTGCATTGGGAAGCTTTGTGAGGCATACAGCCCATTGAGTAGTAAGATTACACATTACCATGGTCCATTGCTTCTTCCTGCCCTCTTCATTGAGTGACTGTTCAACAGTGCCGTGGTGTTTGTTCAATAACACATAATTTATTTATTCTCTCTTCTTTTTTTTTTTAAGTATTTCTCCCTGAGATTGGATTTATGTTAGATACCTTTGTACTCCGACCATTCAAAATGCCTTCAGTGCACTAGGCCATGAAACCAGAGAAACTGGTATAAGTGCATAAAATAAAAGAGTGGTTAACGTTCATAAAAACTTGGTTTAGTGCAGCCATGGGCTGGTGTTGTTGGAAGCTTTTAGGGCTTAGAAAGTAACAGCCTATCTAGTTGAGAGATGGTCTGGCCAGTGCAGTGAAGTCACCTGGAAATCATTTTTCCGTCATCAGAACGTAGGAATCACCAAATACAATGGATTAATGGGGCCATTTAAAGAGCACAAGACAATAGGATTAGTGTAGATATTACTAATGTAAAACAGATCATTGCTCTGTAGATTACTTCTCGTCCACAAGCACCATATCTCTCAAACTGTTAGATGATTTATTTCCTATTCTTAAAGTGGAGACAGGAATACAAGGCACATTTACATAGCTGGATGAGACGAGCTGCTTTCCTTCATTGTGAATGAGTTTATTTACAACAAAATGCAATTGTCTAACAAATGTGGACTCTCTCTGACTCTGACTTCCCATTTAAACTAACAGCACAAATGATGAAGGTTAAAGAATCTGTCAGCTGCCAAACACCCCCTAAACTAGAGTAAGTGGTGTATAGTGTAGTGTTGAGCGAGCATGCTCGGCCGAACTCGCTGTTCGGCCGAGCCTGCCTACGCTCGGGTCCGCTCGGTGTTCGGCCGAACACCGAGTGTACTCGAGCACAATGCTCGAGTCTCTTCCCTGCACTGTAATGTTGATTTGTACGCTAATGCGTTCGCATTTCTATGCTAATGCGTACGCATTGTGCGCTAATGCGTACAAATTCAGTTAATTAGCATACTTTTAAGAGTGAAAGGAGTAAAAGAGTAGAAGTCCCGATTCTGACCTTTTTCTATTAACCAGACACCCTCCCCTCTTCCGAGCGGGGGTGCCTGGTTTAGTCCCATTGACTAACATTATGCTCGGGTGCTCGGCCGAGCACTCGAGCAACCCCTAGTGCTCGGCCAGAGCACCTGAGCATACGAGCACAGAGGTGCTCGCTCAACACTAGTATAGTGTAAGTGGTGCTGAGTCTAGTTATGTAATTTTTATCTTCATACTTCTTTCCTGAGTCCTCTCTATTATGTGCATGAGCTTCGGAGTCCTCTAAATGTATCTTACTGCTGATTTGATGGAGCACAATGTCAGAATGCTCCTCTCATACATACTAAGTGAATACAGAAGAGGTGACATCGGGGTTCAGGCCTGAATCCAGACAACCACTTCAAGCACTTGCAGGACTTAGTAGGAACACAGTAATTTTGCCATAGACTGCAATAGTAAATGGTCACAGTTTATGGTATAAGTGATCTACCGAAGTTTATTTCCCCTAGAAAGGACTAAAAATAGAGAAAGAAAGCTTTTACACATTATTAAAATTTAAGCACTATTAAAGGGGTTGTCGAGGTTCAGAGCTGAACCAGGGTGTATCCCCTTCTTTACTCAGACAGGCCCTCTGACATGCTCTCCTTTTCCCTGCACTGAATCGCACAGGGCAAAGGCTTTTCCTGGAAATCCGGTGACGTACCAGGCTTTCCATTGGTAATGCTAAGCAGAGGCTTCCGCTTACCATTGAGCAGGCATTAGTATTGCCCTAGCCTGTAAAATGGTCAGGGCAACACTAAAGCCCGCCCATCGATGCTCGTAACGTCAATGGAAACATTGCCGGGTGGAAGCCTCCACCTAGCAGTGTAAAAATTATAACCAAACAGCCCTTGCCCTGTACGATACAGCGCAGGCCAAGGGAGAGCATCAGAGCATGAAATGCTCCAATTCTCATATCAGAGGGCCTGCCTGGGTGAAAATGGGGATATGCCCGGGTTCATCTAATTCAGCAATTAAACATTTAAATAACCCCCTTTACAAGTAAAAAAAGAAACAAAAAATGGACATCATTGGAATCATGGAGTCCAAAAATGCCCAATATAAAGCATTTACGGTGAACACAATGACAGAAAAAAAAAATATACATTTTACCTAAAAATTCAAGTTATACTTGCCTTTAACCCTTGCATTCTGGAACTACATATGAAGAGTATCTTGTGGTGCAGAAGGTGACCAGCAGTTGGATCCAATGAACTGTTAAAAGAGAAGAGAGAAACAGTCATGGGGAGTGCCCAGAGTGACACAAGAAGAAAAAGATGCAGATGGTGATATATTAGACTGCCCATCAATACTGAGGCACAGTAATTCGGTATATAAAATAAAAGATTAAATGCAAAATGTGTCAGCAGTTCAACAAGATGCAGACAGTGATATATTAGACTGTCCTGTAATACTGAGGCACAGTAATTATATATATATCACCTAAAAGATTAACGGGAATTGTGTCAGCAGTTGAACAAGATGCATGTGGTGATATATAAGACCATCCTTTAATACTGAGGCAAAGTAATTATTTATACAAAAAAGAGATTAACTGCAAATGTGTCAGCAGTTCATCAAGATGCAGACAGCAATATATTAGACTGTCTTGTAATACTGAGGCACAGTAATTCTATATATCAACCAAAAGATTAACCGGGATTGTGTTCCAGTTGAATAAGATGGATGTGGTGTTATATAAGACCATCCTTTAATACTGAGGCGCAGTAATTATATATATAAAATAAGAGATTAACTGCAAATGTGTCAGCAGTTTAACAAGATGCAGATGGCGATATATTAGACTGCCCTTTAATACTGGCACACAGTAATTCTATAAATAAATGAAAAAAAAATTAACCTGGATTGTGGCAGCAGGTGAACAATATACCCGTGACGATTACAATCAACATGCACTGTAGTCTCCCTATACTCTCCATATGTTCTCCCTACAGTGTCTAAAAACTCTCCCTTAGATCTCCCTACAATGTCCCTGAACTCTCCCTATCCAATACTGTACAATTAAAAACTTTCTGCAACACTGTCCCTAGAGCATAAGTTCTTGTCACGTCTCTCTGTAAGCTCAGCTCACAGTGAAATGGTGGAGACGGTGCTGGATGAGGCTTTTTATAGTGCTGTGATATCACAGGGGACGGCCATCTACTGACTGGATAGCTGCACGGCATTGCGTTCCCGGGCTTCTTACTTTCACTTTGTAACATGTGCAGTAGCCATTTTAGGAAAAATTCAATTAATTACCATGAAGCGCAAGGAAATATGTCTTTGTGGCAAATTTAATTTTTCCAAACTTTGGATCAAATTCCGTTAGAGACGCTTCAATTCACTCAACACCAGTTTAATAATGCATTTTAATTCATCCTTCATAAAAAACTACACAACGTTTAGTCACAATTTTCTAGCTGCAAGTGTACTGTCCATCTGGTTCAGTTAGTAACATAGTAACATAGTTTACAAGGCCGAAAAAAGAAATCTGTCTATCCAGTTCGGCCTGTTATCCTGCAAGTTGATCCAGAGGAAGGCAAAAAACCCATGTGAGGTAGAAGCCAATTTTCCTCACTTTAGGGGAAAAAATTCCTTCCTGACCCCAATCAGGCAATCAGAATTACTCCCTGGATCAACAACCCATCTCTAGTAACTATAACCTGTAATATTATTACCCTCCAGAAATACATCCAGATCCCTTTTAAACTCTTTTAGTGAACTTACCATCACCACCTCCTTAGGTAGAGAGTTCCATAGTCTTACTGCTCTTACCGTAAAGAATCCGGTCAATAGGACTCTTCAGTAGCGGTACAGTTATCAGAGCTGTATTTTTGTAAGTCCATCATATCACCAGGACAGATAGGTTCTCGCATTTTGGATTGAACTTTGGCATGGATTCCACACCAAGTCAGTGTTAAATTTGGATCTTATATGTCCGGAGTTCTCCCAGTCAAATCACTAATTCAGGGCTGTACTCGGAGGGTTGCTATGCCAAACAGTCAAATCCCAACTGGTCGACTTGTGACTGGAAGTCGAGCCAATCTGTTAAGACCAATGGGTGGGACCCACTGGTCAAACCAGAGAGTATGGATTATCTGTGTCAACCAAGGGATGGAAGCCACTAACTCCTAGGTTGTTATTCAGCACTCTCACCAAAGATAGGACAGAACACAGCAAGAGAGAAACCGAACCACTACCTATAGGATTAGCTATTAGGATTACCTGAGTCAGACAATAGGTAACGCTCCAATAGCTCAAGTTGCAGTTAGAACCGCAGTTAATGTGAACTGAGACTGGAGTACAGGCAGCAGATGATGATGATGATGATGATGATCAGAAGCTAAAGCGTGATCAGAGACAAGCCAGAGGTCAGAAGCCGGTATCAGATAGTAATGCAGTACAGAGAATCAAACAGGCTCAGGGTCAGATTGGTACAGTAGTCAATACAGGCAGCAGGCAACCAGAGTGGTCAAAGTGGTCAAAACAAGCTGGGTCAAACACAGAAGATCAGAACAAAACACTTTGTTATTACAGTTAGTAACTCAATGTTCAGACAACTTCCTAAAAAAGGAAGCTGCAATTTAAACGTGTAACCCCGCTCAGGGGCCAAGCTGGGAGACAGGAAGCACATGCCCCTGGAAGCATGAATGACAGGAAGTGGCAGGCGCACTCTATGGGACACCAGCATGGGATGGAGCACGAAGGCAGCGTGGCAGGTGAACGTGTCTGGCAGGCACGTGCCTACCCCATCTGGTGGAGACAGCAGCGGGCAGCGAGGCAGGATATGCTGGGGATATGACAGGTGAGACAGAAGTAGGTATGCAGACGTAACCTGGGTGCCTAGCGGTAAAGTCCATACTGCCTCAACTGGAAAAGTCAGTAGGTAGTCACACAGTATAGAACCTTGATACAAACACAATCACAGGCAAGTTAATCAGGAATCAGCAGTCTTAAAGCCATCACCTAGCTCTATGATTGGACACAGTGTCAGAAACCTGATTGTCTAGACTTCCAGTAAGGGCCCATTCAGACGACCGTAGTGCTTTATGGGTCCACAATTTTGCAGATCGCACATGGTCGCAACCATAATAGAAAATGACTGTTCTTGTCCTGCGGCTGAGCCGCGGAATGGAATCCCTTTTGCAGCCCCATTGAAATTAATGGGTGCGTGCCCGTTCGACAAAATTGCAGAACGGATGCGGACTCATTCATAGGGCCGTCTGAATGAGCCCTAACACTAACAGTTTGACTAGCTGGGCCTTGGCTAGCTGGCATGACAACTCTCTCAGCATAGCACTGCATAGTGATCTGGCTGAGAGAACTCCTTTCTACAACCCCATTTTCATGCCTTGAAATATTTAATATTTACGTTCAGATTTTCCACTTGTCACTTAATGTATATCAGGTGGAATATATAGTATAAAGTTTTAGACCTCATGTGAATCCTTATGCACACATCAGCTCATCTGCAGCAAATCTGCCTTCAGATCGTATTCAAAATCTGATCCTACTGCGGATTTGTCAAGTGTTTTCCGGACAACAGGACACCATGTGCAGCTGTACCCTTATTCATTCTCTTAAAGAGAATCTTAAAACAA
This sequence comes from Rhinella marina, assembly GCA_900303285.1. Lineage (NCBI taxonomy): Eukaryota > Metazoa > Chordata > Amphibia > Anura > Bufonidae > Rhinella > Rhinella marina. Next base: position 180,958 of record ONZH01010978.1, on the reverse strand, counting down.
TGAAGGTTCCTATCCATTGACCTAAAGCTGAGATCTTGAAAACGGGGAGGAATTGATACAGAAAGTACATTGGAAAAATGTATAACTTTCCATTACTCAATAAATATGAAACTTTTTTTTTCGGTGTACTGTTTTCTATTACAATCCTTTACAAGAAACCTAAGAGTGGTTATGGCAATATATTGTGCCCCCGCCTACCATTTGTTGAAAAGCACTTCCCAAATCACCAGTGCTTGCCAGCAGATAGAAAGGGGAATACACTATCCTGACAGGTTGAGAATACAGATGATCAACCAGGCCGTCTTAAATCTACTTGTCAAAACCATCGATCAGGGAGCCGGAGGCAGTGACCCTAGGATGTTAGTATGTTTTTATTATTACATATAGAAACAATCATATGACACCGGACCTGTTGAGAATATATGTTTCTCATTCATTGTATACTGTACATCTGGTAACAAGTAACTCCTAATATATACAGAATCCTGCATGACTTAAAGTATGCTATATTTGTTTAAAATTCTTAAAAGACATTTGAGGGTTTGCCAAATAGAATTTCGGGCGAGATGCCAGGGCTCCTTGCATTTTTCTAAAGTCACTAGGAACAAATCATAATGAGGCAAAATCCATTTGCTAAGGTATGAGCCTAAAAACATCCTTTGATCTTTCCAGCCGCGATGAATATGTAATAAATTACGCCATCACTCAGCTGATATGTCCCTCGACGGGCGCTGAGCTGCAAAGGATGCGGGCATGAGGGAGTTAACTCGGATCTTTATTTGTGTGTTTCCTCAAAGAGAATAGAAATAAAAATATATAAAATATGATGTTTAACAAATAGGAAAAAAAACATCACCTCTTTCCCTCTACTTAACACAAGGTGTTGGCACGCTGCCCTTTCTCCCCGGGAACGCCGTACAATGTGGTGTCATTATTTTTCTTCAGCTATTTCAGGATTTTTTTTTTCATTCGCAAATGAAGCAAATGTTAGTCTGCCTACAGAAAGAAGCCGTCTGTGCTGGTTTGAAGTGCAGGCACCAACGTAAAGTCACATCATTTGAAAGCAAAGAATATCGTCTAACCCTTTGTGTTCACAGATGAATGAGGAGGCACAAGCTATGGGGAAAGATTATAGATGCCAGGCTTGTGCCAGCGCAAGTTGTGGAATGGGATTGAAAGCTGGCTTTTGTACTGATAAGGCATCACCTGCTGTCAACAGGCTCTATATTCAGATTCGGTCAGATTTGATTTGGTACGAATTAAGTCAGTCTGAATTAAAGGTGCCCCAATTTCCTTGATATGTCATGTATGACACTTTGATGGCTTCTCGACCATATGCAACCGCTTATAGGCTCTTTAATAGTAAGCCAGTGTAATTCCAAAGTGACAGTGACATACATGGCTATGGATAAAAGCATGGTGGCCAATGGTTAAAAAGAAAACAAAAAAAAAAACAAATAAAAACTGTTTTTTAAATTATAAAATAGTCCCAAAATTATCTTTTTGGTAAAAGATGTCTTCTTCTCAGTCTTCTGAAATATGGGTGCAGGCCGGACGAATTCCCCAAAGTTTGTCGATTCCAGCATGTCAAGCTAGTGCCAGAAAGTAGAGAGCAGTAGGGACCAGAACAACCCCAGAACAAAACAGGTTCGAGTTTGGTAAAAGTGAGTAATGCTTCTTTTTTTATATTTAACATTTTCTGTCCCATTTTTTAAAAAGAATATTGCCCCAGAAAAACCCTTTAACTCATTTCCAAAATATGTCATATACATATGCAGGTAGGGTCAGAAGTAGAGATGAGCGAATGTGCTCGTAACAAGCACTGTACTGCTCGGCTCCGCTGCGCTCGCATGGGCGCAGGCAGCCGCTTCCGTCGGGTGAGGAGGACAGAAGCGGCTGCCTGCGCCCAATGCGGCGAAGTATAGAAGTATTGTAATGCATTGTGCAGGGGATCAGACCCCCAAAAGTTGAAGTCCCACACTGGGACAAAAAAATAAAGTGAAAAAAGAAGTTAAAAAAATAAAGTTTTACAAAAAATAAAAGTTTCAAGAAAAAAAAAGCATCATTTTCCCAAAATAAAGTAAAAAAAATTGTAAAAAATAGGGAAAAAAAGAAAAGTAGGCATATTAGGTATCGCCATGTCCGTATCGACCAGCTCTATAAAAATATCACATGACCCACCCCGCTAGGTAAACGCCGTAAAAAATAAAAACAGTGTAAAAAAAAGCCATTTTCTGATCAACTTGCCTCACAAAAAGTGTAATACCAAGCGATCAAAAAGACGTATTAATCCCAAAATGCATCTAATGTGTAAAACTTAACAAAAATAAAAATGTTAGACATATTGGGTATCACCACGTCCGTAACAACCTGCTCTATAAAAATATTACATGAGATGGCCTCCCAGGTGAATGCTGTAAAAAAAAAAAAACTATGCCAAAACAGCCATATTTTTCCCTCTTGCCTCACAAAAAGTGTAATAGCAGGTGATCAAAAAGGCGTATGTACCCCAAAATGGTACCATCTTGTCCCGCAAAAAATGAGACCCTACCTAAGATAATCGCCCAAAAAATAAAAAAATATGGCTCTCAGAAAATGGCAATACAAAAAAAAGATTTTATTCTGTTCCAAAATGCATCTAATGTGTAAAACTTAATAAAAAAAAAAAAAGTAAGACATAATGCATATCACCGCGTCCGTAACAACCTGCTCTATAAAAATATTACATGAGATGGCCTCTCAGGTGAATCCTGTAAAAAATAAATAAATAAACTATGCCAAAACAGCCATTTTTTTCTCTCTTGCCTCACAAAAAGTGTAATAGCAGGCGATCATAAAGGCGTATTTACCCCAAAATGGTACCAATCAAACTGTCATCTCGTCCTGCAAAAAATTAGACCCTACCTAAGACAATCGCCCAAAAAATAAAAAAATATGGCTCTCAGAAAATGGTAACACAAAAAGAAAAGATTTTATTCTGTTCAAAAATGTATCTAATGTGTAAAACTTAACAAAAATAAAAATGTTAGACATATTGGGTATCACCGCGTCTGTAACAACCTGCTCTATAAAAATATCACATGATTTACCCCTTCGGGTGAATGCTGTAAAAAAAAAATAAAAAAATAAACTATGTCAAAACAGCTATTTTTTTCACCTTGACTCACAAAAAGTGTAATACCAAGCGATCAAAAAGTCTTATGAAAACGTCACCTCATCCCACAAAAAATGAGCCTCCACATAAGACAATAACTCAAAAAAATAAAAATCAATGGCTTCCGCAAACCAATACATCAAAATCTGTGATGCAAAATCTATATTGCACTCCTTCAGTTCTGAGTCCTGCCATGTGCCCCCACAGAAGTTTATCACCACATATGGGGTGTTGCCGTATTCAGGAGAAAATGGGTAACAAATTATGGGGTGCTTTTCTCCTGTTACCTCTTGTGAAAATTAAAACATTTTATTGGAAGAAATAAAACTTTTCATTTTCACAGCCAAGTGTTTCCAAATTCCATAAAACGCTTAGGGGGTCAAAGTGGTCAGTACCCCCCTTTAATATATTCTTTGAAGGGTGCAGTTTCCTAAATGGGGTCACTTTTTGAGGGTTTCCACTCTAGGGGTACGTTTGTGGGACCACCGCCACAAACCCATAGAGATGTTTACCACCACATATGGGGTATTTATGTAAACTGCTGAATCAGAGTAATGTATATTGAGGTTTAGTTTGCTGTTAACCCTTGCGGTGTTGCAAGAAAAAAATTATTAACGTGAATAATCTACCAAAAAAGTGAAATTTTGGAATTTCACCTCCATTTTCCTTTAATTCTTGTGGAACACCTCAAGGGTTAACAAAGTTTGTATTATCAGTTTTTTATGATTTGAGGGGTGTAGTTTCTAAAATGGGGTAATTTATTAGTGGTTTCCATTAGGTAAGCCTCCCAAAATCACTTTATAACTGAATTGGTGCTCAAAAAAAATGGTTTGGGAAATTTTGTTGAAAATTTGAAAAATTGCATTTACAAAATGATGCCAACATAAAGTAGACATATGGGGGAATGTTAAGTAGACATATGGGGAATGTTAAGTAATAAATATATTATGAGGTATCACTTTCTGTTTTAAACGCAGAGAAATTGAAATTTAGAAAATTTAAAATGTTTCCAAATATTTGGTACATTTTGGATTTTTTCATAAATAAAGGTGAAATATATTGATTCAAATTTATGACTGTCATAAAGTACAATGTGTCACAAGAAAACAATCTTAAAATGGCCTGGATAAGTAAAAGCGTTCTAAAGTTATTACCACATAAAGTGACACATGCTAGATTTGCAAAAATCGGCCTGGGATTTAAGGTGAAAAGTGGTTTGGTACTGAAAGGGTTAATGATAGGTCATCAATAGTAAACTCCTGAAAAGCTTTTTTTAACATATGATGTTATTTATACCACACAATTGAACACTGTTTTTGCTCCCCCAAAAATGATAAAACAGTAAAAAAAAAAAAAAACTGTTATAGTTGATGTCATAGTTGATGTGTCATATACATATGGGATGTCCAGCACCTTGGCTCCCTCTTCTCAACCTGTTCCCTAATACATGTGCAGCCCAGTAGCCTAATTAGTAGTAAATTTCTGCACCATTATATTTATAATAGCAATAGTTTCACAAATCATGACCTAAATTATAGCAATTCTGAAAGAGGGAACTGCCAAATTTACAAGGGGAGAGAAAACATTATTAACTTCCATTCCCCAAACATTTAAACTTTAGTTTAGAGTCATACATGAAAGGCCGGCGCCTCTCACTGTCCATGCGTCTTGTGAAATGGACTTGAAATGGCTGAAAACACTGGTAATAACAGAGGCCTGGCATTAAAGGGGTGAAAGATGGACTTCAAAAGCTGAAGTGAGACTGCAGCACACACGGCTCAAGAGTTCAGTCTCCAACTTTTATTTTGTTCTCTTTGAAGAATGAAAATTGGCGGGGGGAAAAATCAAACATTTTTGACATAAACTCTGACACTAAAATTGCAAGAGAGTGAGAGATGAAAAGCAGGCTGCCTTGATTGTCTACAAAATAAGAAAGGAGTACCTCTATAATCATTGATCCTGAAATGTTTCTTCCAAGAATAGTGCTCTCCATGTGAAGTGTATTGGAAATGCTGGAAAAAGCCATTCGCAGTAGAAAAGGATACTTTGCACTGGAACAACACTTTAACCCATACCTACCAGGTAGTATTGTAAAGTCATGCTGCTCTACTTTCCATAAAATGATTGCAATTAGAGAAAGAAAGAAAGAAAGAAAGAAAGGAAGGAAGGAAGGAAGGAAGGAAGGAAGGAAGAAAGAAAGAAAGAAAGAAAGAAAGAAAGAAAGAAAGAAAGAAAGAAAGAAAGAAAGAAAGAAAGAAAGAAAGAAAGAAAGAAAGAAAGAAAGAAAGAAAGAAAGAAAGAAAGAAAGAAAGAAAGAAAGAAAGAAAGAAAGAAAGGATAGATATAGAGATAAATAGACAGCAAGACAAATAAACGACTCATGCACCACATAGGCTAGGTGCGCACAGAGGGTTTTGTCTGCAACAAAAGCCGCTGCATATCCCAGTGCAGAAACTGCTGGGCTGGGCTGTTGTTTCTGTTGTGGGTTTTCATGTGGACCCGCTGTAGTTTTAGCTCCATTGGATGGAGCTAAACCATGAGCAGGCTCTCACTGCAGCTCTGCGAGGGGTCAACAACCCTAGGCCACGTGAGCTGAGATGTCGCCTCCAATTGAAAACAATGGGAGAAGGTTTTCAGTGCAGATTAGGCCTGAATTTTGGCTCCAAAATCCAACATCTGAACATACCCTTCTTGTAGAAGACACGACACCAACCCATAAAATAATAAATTTCTCAATAATTGATTTTGTCATTTCTGTAATATTATGTTAGAGGCCTAAGGGCTAATATATATGGATTGACAGATTTGTTAAACCCCCCCAAATTAAATGAATCCATAATATGGCACTTAAAGCAGTCTATGGGTCTTAATGCACAGGAAAAAATTATAGCGGTATTAACATGGAAAACATACAATATTTGGGTTATTTCTCACCATGGAGCAGGCTCAGGAGTTAAGTCTGCAGTGAGCCGAAGGGGCTGTGTGAAGGATGAGAGTAGTGGTACTCACAGTTCGGATGCTCATGGGCTGAGCAGTGATTGGAGAGGCACCTTTCCTCCCTTCAAGGCCCACCCTGGTTCTGGGAATTTTCCTGCCTGATTGAGGTTTGTAGTGCCCTTGTTGGTAATGAATTGTGAGGTGCAAGGCAAGGTCCGCTGTGTCAGTGGAGGCAATGATGAGGCCATTGGAAAGTACTACTGTTTTTTCCTGAAGAATTAAGTTCAAGCACATCAGTTATAGTCCTCAGCATGCATGGACTGGCAGTTCTTACACGTGCAGCTTCCGTAGTTCTTACAGGTTTCCAAGCTGCAGTAACAGTTAATAGGTCAAGATGTCTCTTTGAAGAAATTCTCCTCACACTGCACTTCTCTAGCTGACTTTAACATAAACAACCAGAAATAGGGTACAACATTTCTCACAGTTAAAGTTACTATAGACTTTCATTGCTGGATGTAGCATATTTGGTTTTTACCTTTTATGTTTGTCCAGAGCCAGAAGCCTTTGTGTTTTTAGACAATGTCTGCTAAACAGTTTATCTACACAGAGCTCATTCTCGCACCTCCTCTTTACACTGGTATACTTTTCAAATGTATAAATTCTTTCCTCTTCACTTTCGTTGATGTTTATGTTTTCTTCAGGGCTGTGATCTGCTGCCTCAACACACACTGTACTGCACAAACATCCACTGTCTCTACACTGCATGCACTAACCACTCCATGTGGGGAGGGTGAAAACAGTCTTGTATAGTAACTGTTTGCTAACGCCTGTTAACAGTTTGGTGCTCAGTACACAGAAAATACATAGTTACACTATAAATCACACATCTAGAAAATGCACAGTAAACAACTTTGCAGTGGAAAACTACAAGTCCACTTACCTGGCAGGGACATAAGATGGTTTCAGCTCTATAATACAGAGCTAGCGGGCTCCAGCCTGTTAAAGGATCCTAAATGTTCACTATCACACATTGCTAACATAAATGACATCTGCCTGAATATAGTGTACACTGGGAAGTTTATCCCTTTAAGAAAGCAATGTCACAATAGTGGGATAGTGCACACAGTGATGTCACAGTACAGGGATAAAGCATACCATGATATATCATACCACAGACAATACACACAAAAAGTTCACCATGTACAATGTTACACTATGGATAATGCAGTGATATCACAGCATAGAACTATTAATTAAAACAAAAAACAAAGAATAATGCCCCTCCCATCATCCACAGTCATCACTAACTACCATCTTTGGTTTGAATGGAGACACACCTCCCTTACTTTGTTGTTGAGCCCCATGGCAGCTGTTATGCATGGTACCCTGATAAATAAAACCCATGCACATTTTCATCAACCCTAACATTGCAAACTGTATAATGCAACCTCATAATGAACCTTTCTGAATGCAGTACATGAACTATGGAGACACTGCTCATGTACTGTGGTTGTATTGTGTGTTTTGTTCCTCATCACATGGATATCTTTCAAGAACTATATTCATAGTGTTTAGCCAACAAGGGCCTAGGGCTGTTGAACTGATGTATACAAGCTCCTGCAAATGTAAAACTCCTTGAAGCAATTGAACAAGAACTGAAAATGCACATAAAACAATCTGCAGTAGGGAGTATCATAATTGGCCTAGTGTATGGCACAATATCTGAAGAAACATTGATAGATGATGTGAAATTACATTGAAAACTATGTTGCTGTTTGTTACTGCATTGGACTTTTTCTTTCATTTTCTAACTTCATAGAAACTGAGATATGAAAAAATAGATTCTACCAATTCAGAATTTGTCCTGAATTTCTTGTGATTCCTTTTTGGCGAGAGATAGAGACCACACATAATGCCTCTCTGAATGAAACATGCAAGCCAACTCTCCTTCCAAAAGGACAAAAGTACTGAGTGTCTCAAGGGGAAATTGGCCTGGTTTGCTAAGTGGTCTTGGGGATACTCTTTGGCGGGAGACTCTCTCTCTCTTAGTAAGACCATGTTGTATGCATGAGGAGTATTGTAGTCCAACCAATCTCTCCCCCTTGTTTTCTAGGACTTATATTTTTCTCTGTTTTTTTTTTTTTTGTTTGTTTGTTTGTTTGTATTTGGAGATTATTTAATTCAGGTAGAATTCATTTCGGAAAAAATTTTTGGAAAAATTAGTCAAATCTTGCAAGCGAATTTCAAGAAATGTGTTCATCTCTAGTTAAAATATATTACATATATTACAGCTTACTTTCCACATATATCAGAACTTTATGTTGCATCTCTAAAGCCTAAAACTATAATAGGATTTAACAACTGGGCTTGGAAGAAGGATAGGCATACTAAGCAGCTGCCTTAGGGCCATTAAGGTGGAAGAAATGCAATTTAAGCATTAACATTTTTTTCATATGACTAAGCTAAAATGGTCTCCAAGTTGATGGTATTGTTGTTGGCTCCAGAGTGTGACTTGTCCAGACCCTATAGAAGGCCCTCAGTTCCTGCTCTTTCAGACAATTAAGGAATTAATTGTTAAGCTGAGCAGAAAGATCCAGCAAGTACTAATTTACAGATCCAGAGTTAGTATATCACATTAGTATGTGCCCTTATGTACATAGGCTCCATGTGTGCACAGCCATATGTCAGTACAAACCCATATTATTCTCCATGTGTTGCCTCGTGATATCTCTGTGAGACACCCTTCTTCCCTTAATTTAGCAAATGTGGGAACAAACCACAATGTATTACTTAGATATAGTCATATTTGATATCAAATTGTCATCATTGGATACAGCATTTTCTAAACTCTTTCTTTGATTAGGAATGACTTTTTACATTGGATTAATAATCCAAGTGTAGCAGGTCGTTCACACTCAGCCCAGAATCAAGGTAGTGACACCAGGAAAAGTCCAGTTAAATACCTTTATTGCAGGTTTCTTCCAGCTCAAAACAACATCACCGGTACACAGCCAGGGTAAAGAGGACACACAGGTTCAGTATTCTCAGTCCATATAAATCATCCACAGGTCTCCAGTTCAGGCAGTGTTACCTCACACCAACCTGGCCAACTCTAAACTGAGACACACCTAACCCTTGCTGCAGGATTTAATGGGATTCCTGGACATGGGCTCCAACAGAAACCCAGAGTGGAGCGAGGAGAATGAGCACCCACCCAGCACTTTGCTCATCCCCAGTAAAACCAGGCCCAAATGACTGTTTCCAGCCATGTTGACAAATAACGGCGTCTGCTATTACTTAGCAGACACTTTACTCTGGTTTTACTTCACCAAGAGTTGTTATCTTGGTGACCCGTCCTCCAAACCTCCACATGATATAAAACACGCTACATATAACATGCCTCCTGTAGCAGTCTTGGAGAGATATACCTGCCCTCATAGATACAGCCTGTCACTGCCTTACACCAAGATACTCATCTGTAGTACAAGCCCAAACCCAACAGAAGATCAGTGCTTTGAGAGTGGATTTCCATAATAACAATACAATTATTGTAAACTACAAGCAAATATACCATCAGTGAACTAGCCATTTTCAGTCATGTGTTGGGTTCTGTAAATATGAAACCTGGAGGTGTCCATTACAGTGATTTTCCCACTAGAAATGATGGTACATTCTGTTTGACACTGTAACAAATCAAACTGTAATGTTCTTTCTTTAACAGTTTGAAATGAAAAACTCAATAAAAATTATTGAAACAGAAATTATGGTATATCACTAGTACATACAATAACTTTCTGATTGTTGGGGGTATGATTGCCAGCCCCATTATCAATCCCCCAAATGAATGGAGCTGTGCAGCAGTTCTCTGCACAGTACGTCAATGAATCACATTTGAACCCCCAATGACCATAAAGTGATGACATATCCTAGCCATACACCAACACTTTATAAATTGGTTGGGTTGCACTTGAATATAACATAGTTTGAAGAGTGCCTGCTCCAAAAAAACCTTGACCAGTATATGCTGACGAGGCCCTGGATTTTGTTACATATTGAATCTTCTGAGGTCTGCCACCAAGCACTCTTCTCTCCACCCTGGTGCCTGCATCAGCCATCTAGATAAACAACTGAATATTACATATTTCTGTATTATCAGACAAAACAGGACACATTTTTTATTGGACAATGTTTTTAAAGAATATGTGCTTGTGTGTAGATATTGCTGTTACGTGCTTGTTAGGACACCCCCTAGTGTTCTGTTGAATCCTTCTCAAAACATCCACCTAACATATTGAATACTGGTGAGGAAAAATGCCCTTCTATTGAGCCAATTCTTATAAGCTGTCTGCACAAAGGCAGAAATCACTCTTCCATTCATGTACAAGAGGATCTAAGTCATGGGACTGAGCTTGTGACCATAGGCAGTGAAAATACTAGGTGGACATTCTGAGAGATAATGTAAAGAACACCAGGGGGTGCTGTACCAAATATGAAACAGCAATATCTAGGCACAAGTGACTATTTTCCTAAAAAATATACATTTAATATTAACTTGTTTAATTTGATCACCTATTTTGTTTTTTTGTTTGTTTGCTTGTTTGTGTTTTTGTTAACCCTTGAGCTAGCTGATCCAATTGCTCAAGACTACATATTGATATCCTTGTGAATAATCTGAATGAATAATTATCCAATTGTTATTATTTTCTTAATGATGCCATCATTGTAACTAATGTGTCTGATCGTTGTTACCATAATGCGGACTTATGTCCTGTGATTATATTATAGCTTTTGTGTTTTCTTTGCATTGTAGCCGGCTGCTTGTCACTACACTACTACAGAATCACAATGAGACTTTTCTCAATAATGCGTCATCATTAATGTAAACGAAAATCAAATAGCTGCTCCAGCAATCCCGTTAGATGTTTGGTTGCAATCCATTAGCATATAACTAAAAGTGGAGCAGATGTAAGTGAACACATTCCTTAAGGGAGCACATATTTTTACATATTTTGTAATAAGAAAACTGTCGCTCCCAGATGGCAGCCTGCGATTACTGCTGGTATTCTTACTGGTGAGGCCCTAAAAAAACAAATTAATTGTAGTCTGTTTCACGGCATGCAAGCAATAAGCCATCATAGGACACTCGTAAAGTAAACTTGCCCAAAAGATAATTTACCACGCACCTTAAAACCACAAAATCGATTAACCTTAATAAGAGAAAACAGCTGGCAACAATACAATTACCACTTAGAAACAAAAGATCCTCATCAAGTAGTCATTTTAACAGGCAGATTCAGTATCCTAATCTTTTTTTTTCTTCTAGAGAATCATCTTGTTTTAGCGTTCCATTCACTTCATATGTTCAGTTTCCAGCTCTCAACGCATCAATATCTGATCTTCGGAGTCTATATCTCTTGCACTCTCTCTCTCTCTAACTCTGGTTCTTATATTTCCTGACCGCCTCAAGGTGCAACTAACCACCTCTCACAAATAATTTAGTCTGGGAGCTCTCACGTGTAGTGCCCTTGTCTGCCTTTCTATCACTGCCTATTCATTTTAACGGTTACAAGTCTCAGACTCTATTGCTTGTCATCTAGAGCTAGTGCTGTAAGTACTGTATGCCGTCATGGGCAGGAATGTGATTCCCTGCTTGAAACTATTTACAGAAATAGAAATCTCACAGAGTAAGTGGTGCACATTATAGGGGTCCAGAAATGATACATAATGTGGGCAGCATGTAAAATCAGGGGAGAACACTGTTGCCTTGTGGCACTGAGGTTCTGGGTTTAACTCTGACCTAGAGAAACATCTATATGGAGTTTGTTTGACTTCTCCGTGGTTCCATGATTTTGTGCAAATCATGTAGTACTCCAGTTTCTTCTCATGATCTAAAAACATATTAATGATCAATGTCTATGGGCTCCAAAATAGATAGTGAATGAATATGCATTCATTATATATTGTCCATGGTAAAGAAAAAGAGATAACTATTATAATAATAATAATAATAATAATATTTATTTATATAATACCACCATATTCCACAGCGCTTTACAATTCAGAGGGTTCATGTACAAAATACATCACAGCGTATCTGGCTAATATAGAACTGAAATACTAGGAGTGAGGGCCCTGCTTGCAAGAGCTTACAATCTATGAGGAAGTGGGGGGTGAGACAAAAGGTAGTTGTTTATGTTAAGTACTAGTCAAGCCATTTTTGTACTAAAAGCAATGGTGTAGGCCAATCTGCTTCAGGTGTGGGACTGTTAGAAGGTCGAGTTCAGGTCCGAAGAGTTGAGCGGAAGGGGTTACTAGGGAAACAATCAGTTTAGGAAGGTTGATAAACCTGCCTGAAAAGATGTGTTTTAAGGCACATTTGAAGGTAGGGAAGTTGTGAATTGACCTGATATTCCAGGGCAGACCATCCGGGGCAGAGTAGGTGCAGCTTGAGAAAAGTCCTGAAGACAGGAGTGAAAGGTACAAATTATGGAAGATTAGATCTTAGATCATTAACAGAACCGAGAGCACAAGTAGAGTGGTAGACAGAAATGAGAAAGGAGATGAAAGGAGGTGCAGCACTGTTCTGAGTTTTGTGGGTGAGGGTGAGAATTTGAAATATATTCTGTGGTGGATAGGCAACCAGGGAAGTGAAGGACACAGGCTAGTAGCATCCATATAACGGGTGGATAGATGAGCCTGGATGTAGAATTTAGGACAGATTGATGGGGGAGAGTGTCGTGAGAATGAGACCAGTTAGTAATGAATTACAGCAGTAAGATGAGAATAAATCAAAGCAACAAGAGTTTAGGCCTTTTCAACCATCAGAAAAGGGTGGATTCTGGAGATATTCTTGAGGTGCAATCAACAAGTGCGAGCAAGTGATTGGTTAAGAAGAACAAAGGAAAGATCTGAGTCAAACATGACCCCAAGCGGGCAAGACAGTTATGATAATACCGCAGACCAAAATTGAAATATCAAGTTTAGGTGGGTTTGTAGATGGAGAAAGACAAGAAGTTCAGTTTTTGAGAGATTCAGTTTTAGACCCAGAGAGGACATGATGTTAGAGACAGCTGCCAGACAATTACTGGTGTTTTGGAGTAAACCAGGGATGATGTCAGGTTGAAGTGTATAGTTGAGTGTTGTCAGCATAGAGATGGTACTGAAAGCCAAATTTACTGATATCTGTCTGATGGGGACTTTGTAGAGGCAGAAGAGTAGAGGACTTCGGATTGAACCTTGAGGAACCGCAGCATCAAGAGGAAGAGGAGAAGGGTGGAGCCAGTGAATTATACACTAAAGAAGCAGCCAGAGAGATACGGGAAAAAACAGGAGAGAGCAGCATACTTAAGGCCAATTGAGTGGAGCATGGTGAGGGGGAGTTTGTGGTCTACCATATGAAATGCTGCAGAGAGATCCAGAAGAATCAGTAGACAATAGACCATTCCTTTTTGCTGTCAGGAGATCGTTACACACTTTAGTATGGGCAGTTTCTGTGGAGTGGAGGGGGCAAAAGGCAGATTGCAAGGGGTCAAGAAGAGATTTGCAGAGAAATACCTTATTAAGTATGAGTAGACGAAACATTCAAGGAGTTCAGATATGAAGGGGAGGTTAGAAACAGGTTGCTAGTTAGCTGCACAGGTCGGGTCAAGAGATGTTTTTGTTTTTTTTTACTAGTGGGGTTATAACAGAATGTAGGACGGAAGAGGATGGAAAAATACCAGAAGAGAGAGAGAGGTTAAGTATTGTAGTAAGGTGAGTGATGATAGCTGGGGGAGGGAATGAAGAAGAGGGAATAGGATCACTGCTGCAGGTCATGGGTCCAGAAGAAGATAGGATACTGGAGACTTTTTCATATCAAAAGAGGTGAGAGAGCATGTGGAAGTGGAGAGAGAGCATGGGTAACATAACTGGAAGTATGTGGCTATGTCATCAGAGCAGAGGTCAGTGACCAAAGGAAAGAAGACTGTGGTCAGAAAGTGGGACGATAGACAACTGCAACTCACAGGGGAAATGGGTGGAAGAGTGTGATAGTATGGATTTCAAAAGAGAGAAAAGTGAGAGAGGGTATAGGGGGAGTGACCAGAAATGTGCACTGTAGAGAAAGTAGTATGCCTAATTCTCCACCATGCCTGTCATCAGATCTCGGCGAGTGAGAGAAATGAAATCCACCATAGGATAAGGCAGCAGGCGAAGCAGTGTCAGAATGTTGAAGCCAGGTTTCTGTAAGGGGCAGAAGTTCAAATAATGTAAGGGTAAAAGGTATTTTATAGAGAGAGAGTCAAAAGTCAGGAAGCAACCAAATATCTATAATAAAAGGCACAGAACAGTAAGATCATATAAACCTCTCAATTTCGGCAGGACACTGTCTATTGTATGTGTAAGGGCTTGCACACTCTTTCTCAAAGGATGAAGTTGGGGAAATCAGCTTTGGGCAAATTGAATTTCAACCTGATCTTTTTTTCCACAAGGGAGATAAGCTGCCAACAGAAATGTCTGGCACTGGTTTATTCCACTATTGCTATTAAGAATACATGCTTGGCCAAACTAAGTGTACATATCCATTGAGGAGTCAGCCAACAACTCTTGAAGGTTTACAGGCAGCATTAGATAGGTGGTTGTGCCTATAAGAAATTCTACCATAGGGCCGAAACACAAGTTGGTCAGCACCCAGTTGAGATGCGGTTATCGTGTTTTTGAAATCTGCACTGCTATTCAAGCTAAAACTTTTTGTAATACACGTTAAGAATTATCAGTTTGTTTATGGTCAATAAACACACTTTGCAGGTTTTTAGCTAAATTGTGCAGCCGTTAACAATAAACTATTAATTTTTAACAATTTATTAGACAACTGGGACAGGTCACATGGTCATGTGGTTCTCAGCTGCACTTCACCCACACCATTCCTTTCTACCCTTATACTTCCTATGTATGGTAAATTTCCACCACAAATATGTTTAATAGGGTCACTTTAAGATGTGATGTCATGAGTTGAATAGCTATTTTCAGCTTCTCCTTCTACCAAATGGGATTTGTTAGTGTCTTTCAGTCTTTGTTGTGATCCCAGTAATGGTATTGGATGTTGCCATGACTTTCACACAACCGTTTCACTCCTGTGGCAATAAGATGTATTCATAAAGTCTTAATTTTCATGTTAGAAGTTGAACCTTAAGCTCAGTCTGAAGTCCATCTCTGTACTTTCACTCAATCCTGACCATTCTCCCCATCCCAGCTTCTCAAAAACACCCCCACAGCATGATGCTACCACTACCTTGCTTCAAATGTGAAAAAAAGACAAAGGGTCGAAAGACTTTCCGAATGCACTTTATGGGGGAATTGGTAAGCTGATGTGCTTCCCATATTGTTCTGACCCTTACAAGGATGACTGTCCATATGTGAATCTTTGTCATGGTCTTATGAATCAAGATAATTTACTTTTATCTCAGACTTATTACATTATTATGTTACTGTATTACAGTTATTCCGTGAACACGTCTGTAGATGAATAGAGACGCAATAAAATAATTCTTGTGGGACATCCTTACCTAACAGTTAATATAATTACTGACAACAGTACCAAAAATAGAGTGGGGTTGATGCTAAAAGCCAACATTTTATAATAGTAATAAAAACTATCAGTGGAAGATGTACATAATCATTAAGAATTATTGTAATTAGGCCAGTTAGTAACCCACAGGGATAATATTAACATTATTGAGACAGTAACCAATGAAATCAGTGTAATAATTTAATATAATGTAATGTAATAAAATAATATAACTTCTTCCATATGCCTCAAAGCTACTTGAGCAACATGTGCATTCTGAACTGTCCTCTCACCTCTCCTCCTGCTCACTCTTTGACCGGCTACAATCTGGCTTCCGACCCCACCACCACTCAACTGAAACTGCCCTCACCAAAGTCACCAGCGACCTGCTAGCAGCCAAAACCAAAAAACATTACTCTGTCCTCCTCCTCCTTGACCTGTCCTCTGCCTTTGACACTGTCGACCACTCCCTTCTGCTACAAACTCTCTCATCTCTTGGCATCACTGACCTGGCCCTCTCATGGATCGCATCATACCTCACAGACTGGACATTTAGCGTATCCCACTCTTGCACCATCTCTTCCTCTCACTCCCTCTCTCTTGGTGTCCCACAAGGCTCTGTCCTAGGACCCCTGCTCTTCTCTATCTATACCTTCGGCCTGGGACAGCTCATAGAGTCCCATGGCTTTCAGTATCACCTTTATGCTGACGACACACAAATCTACCTCTCTGCTCCAGACATCACCACCTTACTATCCAGAATCCCACAATGCCTATCTTCCATATCCTCTTTCTTCTCCACCTGCTTTCTAAAACTTAACATGGACAAAACAGAATTTATCATCTTTCCTCCATCTTGCACAACCCCTCCAACAGACCTATCTATCACGATCAAAGGCTGCACACTCTCCCCAGTCAAACAAGTCCGCTGCCTTGGAGTTACCTTGGATTCTTCCCTCTCCTTCAGACCGCACATCCAAGCCCTTTCCACCACCTGCCGCCTCCAACTCAAAAATATCTCCCGGATTCGCCCGTTCCTCAACTATGAGTCTGCAAAAATGCTAGTACATGCCCTCATCATCTCCCGCCTAGACTACTCCAACATTCTCCTCTGTGGCCTTCCATCTAGCACTCTTGCCCCCCTCCAATCTATCCTCAACTCTGCTGCCCGACTAATCCACCTCTCACCCTGTTACTCCTCTGCTTCTCCCCTTTGCCAATCCCTTCATTGGCTCCCCATTGCCCAGAGAATTCAGTTCAAAATACTATCAAATACATACAAGGCCGTCCACAACCTGTCCCCTTCCTACATCTCTGAGCTACTTTCCCGATACATCCCCACACGTAATCTCCGATCCTCGCAAGACCTCCTTCTCTCCTCCCCTCTTATTACCTCTTCCCACAATCGCCTCCAGGATTTCTCCCGTGCAGCCCCCATACCCTGGAACTCTCTACCCCAACATATCAGACTCTCACCTACAGTGGAATCCTTCAAAAGAAACCTGAAAACCCACCTCTTCAGACAAGCCTACAACCAGTGACCCTGCTGCCTCTACACTGCCATGACCAGCTCTACCCTCACCTACTGTGTCCTTCTCCCATACCACATAGATTGTAAGGGGCAGGGTAGGGTGGCCACTTGCTGAGCCCCAAAAATGAGGACATCACACCCCGAAAAGGAGGACATCATACCGGGGACTGTAGTGCACAATAGTATTACATACTACATGCCCAGGTTATACCGGCATGGTCCATATCACTATATACAAAAAGATGTATAACTTATACCAGCTGTACATATATAATTATATACAGGAGATACCCAGGTTATACCAGCATGGTACATATCACTATATACAAGAAGATGTATAACTTATACCAGCTGTACATATATAATTATATACAGGAGATACCCAGGTTATACCAGCATGGTACATATCACTATATACAAGAAGATGTATAACTTATACCAGCTTTACATATATAATTATATACAGGAGATACCCAGGTTATACCAGCATGGTACATATCACTATATACAAGAAGATGTATAACTTATACCAGCTGTACATATATAATTATATACAGGAGATACCCAGGTTATACCAGCATGGTCCATATCGCTATATACAAGAAGATGTATAACTTATACCAGCGTACATATATAATTATATACAGGAGATGCCCAGGTTATACCAGCATGCTCCATATCACTATATTCAAGAAGATATATAACTTATACCAGCTGTACATATATAATTATATACAGGAGATGCCCAGGTTATACCAGCATGCTCCATATCACTATATACAAGAAGATGTATAACTTATACCAGCTGTACATATATAATTATATACAGGTGATACCAGGAGCGTAGCTAACGGCTCATGGGCCCTGGTGCAAGAGTTCATATTGGGCCCCCTTTCCACAGTGTTTTGTGTGTCTTCTTATGCGGCACAAGGATCTTTGGGCCCCCTCAGGCTCCTGGGCCCGGTAGCGACTGCTACCTCTGCACCCCCTATAGCTATGCCCCTGGGTGATACCCAGGTTATACCAGCATGGTACATATCACTATATACAAGAAGATGTCTAACTTATAGCAGCTGTACATATATAATTATATACAGGAGATGCCCAGGTTATACCAGCATGCTCCATATCACTATACACAAGAACATGTATAACTTATACCAGCTGTACATATATAATTATATACAGGAGATACCCAGGTTATACCAGCATGCTCCATATCACTATATACAAGAAGATGTGTAAGTTACAGTGATACCGACCATGCTGGTATAACCTGGGTATCTCCTGTATATAACTATATATGTACAGCTGGTATACGTTATACATCTTCTTGTATATAGTAATATGGAGCATGCTGGTATAACCCGGGTATCTCCTATATATAATTATATATGTACAGCTGCAATAAGTTATACATCTTCTTGTATATAGTGATATGGAGCATGCTGGTATAACCTGGGTATCTCCTGTATATAATTATATATGGACAGTATAACTTATACCAGCTGTACATATATAATTATATACAGGAGATACCCAGGTTATACCAGCATGCTCCATATAACTAAATACAAGAAGATGTATAACTTATACTAGGCCAGTACCAGTACACATATTATTATATACGTGTCCCAACCATGTTAATAAATTAGGGCAGGCCAGGGGCAGTGTCAGTTTACCTGGGCTGTGTGTGGACACAATAAGTAAGTCTGGGTCAGACACAGGAACAGAAGACTGAAAGAGACAGAGAGCAGCGATGGACCGCTGTGGATGCTGGCAGTGGCACTTGCGCTCAGCTACTGCCTCCTGCAGTAACTCTCTCAGGACGCAGGCAGAGCTGGATGGCGTTGCGACGTCACGTCTTATACCGCACTGTGCGGACAACGTGCTGCCTGCCTGCCTGCTCCCTGCCACGGGTAAACAGTTTACCGTACCAAACTGAAAAGGAGGACCTCCCGGCGCAAGGCCAGGACGGAGGACCAGAGGTCTGAAAACCGGATTGTCTGGCCTAAAACCGGACGTCTGGACACCCTAGGGCAGGGCCCTCTCTCCCTGTGTACTAATTTGTAATTAGTCTTGTTTCTGTCACGAGGGGAGACAAGGGTGGTGAGCCCTGAACTGAACCCCTCCTTCTTTCCCTGCCTACTTGCCTCAGTCGGCCCTAGGCAGCCGCGGACAACCACGAAGACGGTCCCTACGCTGGATAAGTGCGCAGGGAGGGAAAGGGAACAAAGGGACGGACAAAACACAGACAGAACGAACACAATGGTAGAGTAGTCAGCAAGCTGGGTCAAACACAGGAGGTCACGTAAATACCAGGGGTGAAGCAAGAGAGAAGTCAAAGTCCAGAATCCAAGTCACAATTCAAGCAAGAAGTCGCACAAGCACTGATCAAAGGAGTAACTAATCACAGGCGATTTGAAAGGGCAGCTGGCAGCTTTAAAAAGCCCTCCAATGGGTCATGTGACGGGGCCAGCGTCACATGACCTCATTTGCATAATGAGCGCTGGCCAAACGTGACCAGCGCTCAAATATGCTATAAATTTGGACATGTGGCGTGGCCAGCGCCACATGACCCAAATATAAGGCACCCCATATAAAAATATACTCTGAGCGCTGGCTTGCCGGGCCAGCGCTCAGTACCGCCCACTGCTCGTGTCTAGGGGGGCGGGGACGCCGGGCACGCAGCATCCGGAAGCGCGCCCGACGCTCCCCGCCTCTTGTTACCATGGAGACGAGGACGCCAGTCGCGTCCTCGCTCCGTGGTAGCGGAAGTCCGGCGGCGCTGCAAGCGGGGAGCGTGCCGCCGGCTTCCCGTGACAGTTTCATACTTAGTGCAATTGTCTGTATTATGTATGTAAAGCCCTTTTAATATGTACAGCGCTATGGAATGAATGGCGCTTTAATAATAAATAATAATAAATAATAATAATTTAATCATAATATAGTCTACGACTGAAGAATTATACAAATGGGATCCAACAAAATATAAAATATGACTAAGTATGACAGTGCATTCAGTAAGACCCTTTCACTTTTTACACATTTTGTTATGTTGCAGCATTGTGCTAAAAAAAATCATATTTTTCCCTATCAATCTACACTCGATGCTCCTTAATAAGAATGTAAAAACAGAATCTTCGAAAATGTTGCACATTTTTTAAACAGGAAAATCTAAAACTTCACATGGACATAAGTATTCAGAGACCCTTTTTGAGATGCTTCTACACCTTCATTGGATTCTATTTGTGGTAAATTCAGTTGATTGGACATGCTTTGAAAAGACATATCCTTGTCTATATAAGGTCTCACATTTGACAATGCATATGAGGTCAACAATCAAGCAATGAGGAGGAAAGATCTGCCTATAGAGCTCAGAGACAGGATTGGCCATAGATCCGGAGAAGGGTACAAAAATGTTCTGCTGCACTGAAATTTCCCAAGAGTACAGTGGCCTCCATAAATTTTAAATGGAAGAAGTTTGGAACAATCAGAAGTCTTACTAAAGCTGGCCACCCCACCAAATTAAGTAATCAAGAGAAAAGGACCTTGGTAAGAGAGGTGACCAAGAACCCAATGGTCACTAAAGCTGTGCTCCAAAGATTGTGTGTCCAGATGGCAGAAACTTCCAGAAGTTCAACCATTACTGCAGCATTTCATCAATCTGGACTTCATGGTACAGTGGCCAGAAAGACACCTTTCCTCAGTAAAATACATATGAAAGCCTACTTTTATTTTAAAAAAACAAAGCAACTAAAGAACTCTCAGACAGTGAGAAACAAGATTCTCTGATCTGATTAAACCAAGATTGAATGGCCAAGATTTTTGGCCTCAATTCTAAGCATCTTGTAAGGAGTAAATCAGGCACTGCTCATCACTTGCTCAATACCATCCCTACAGTGAAGCATGATGGTGGCACCCCATAGGGTGTTCTTCAGCTGCTAGGACAGGTAGACTGGTCAGGGCTGAGACAAAGCTGAATGGAGCAAAGTACAGAGATAGTCTTAAAATGAAAACCTAATACAGAGTGCTCTGGACCTCAGACTGGGGCGAAGGTTCACTTTCCAACAATACAATGACCCTAAGTACACAGCCAAGACAACACAGGAGTGGCTTAAGGACAACTCTGGGAATGTCCCTAAGTGGCTCAGCCAGAGCCCTGACTTAAACCTATTCACACATCTCTGGAGAGACCTGAAAATGGCTGTCTACCGACTGACTTTCTGAATACATTGTACAAGTGGAAATGCTCCAACCATTTCTCTAAGGGGCTGTTCACATCAAGTTTTAGCCCTCTGCTGATCTTTCCATCCAGGGGAAAGATTTGAATACCTGAACACAGTATTCAAATGTATCTCTTAGCCAATCCATTCACTTCAATGAGGCAAATGGAGTCCAAAATATTGCTTCACTTCAAATGGCATTTATCATGTAGATAAAGTTGTACAAAGCACTTACTTATGTATTGTGATCGTTCATATTGCCTTCTTTGCAGGCTTGATTCATTTATCCATTACATTATGCACTTATCGTTTCCATGGTTACAACTTCCTCACAATCCAGTAGAAGTGGCTGTGCTTGCACACTATAAGAAAAAGTGGACATATATGCACACTCCTGTTGCTTTTGTCACCAGAGAGACAAGCACTTTTTCCTATTGAGTGTAAGCCCGACCACCGGTGCTGGACTGCAAGGTGGTCATAACCATGGAAACGGGCAATGTATAATGTGATGGAAAAATGAATCAAGCCTGCACAGAAGGCAATATGGACAATCACAATACATTAGTAAGTGTCTTGTAGTAACATAAATGCCATTTACTGAGGTGAGACAACCCCTTTAAACGTTGGACTTTTTTGGACTTTTTTGCCTCACTTAAGTGAATAGATCTGCTGAGAGATATATTTGAATTGGGTATTCAAATGTATCTCTTATGCCAGTCTAAAGGTTTAAATGTAATATGAACAGAACTTTAGAAGTGAAGTATTGGAAAGCCTAAGAGAAGAGAGACATACATGATCCCTGTCCTGATCAAGAGGATAGCAGTGGTGCTTAACAAACCTCATGGTTAGGCCCCATTCGTATGAATGGGGCCGTATGTATTCCACAAAATTGCGGAATACATGCAGCCCCATTCACCTCTATGGGAGCGCACAGCCGCGGCACGGAGACAGCTCCGTACCGCGGCTCCACATAAAAAGATAGAACATGTCCTATACTTGTCCGTACGCACGGACAAGTATAGGCATTTTCAATGGGGCTGCACGGCGTGTGTTCCGAGCGCTGCGGAACACACGCCGGGCAGCCCCCGTATATTTGCGGGTCCGCAATAATGCAGACCCGCAAATATACGGTCGTGTGAATGGGGCCTTATAATGAGATCCATTGGGTTCCACTAAAGTTCCCATTGTTTGGCCCATTAAAAAGGCAAAATCTGTGACAAAAAACTGTGCTTACTTTCTATGTTTTTAGTATAACTGGGCTCTAGACTTCCAGAGGCTTGGTTCTAGACTGTCCTTCAGCATGGCTTGGCTTATGTGAAGGTTTCTTATACATTTGTTCATGATTAAGAGTGGGCTGTTAAGTTATGGCTGATACCAGAGAGGAACGTGGACCGTCAGCAGACTAATGATTGCAATAACCTTTTTTTTCTCGCAGGGAAGGTATGTCAAGCAAAACTGTTTCCACCTGTGTGAAACGCTTGCATTTTAAGCAGGGTTAACTATGGAGCAGCATTTGGAAATGGTTTATAAAAATGCCTGAGCACTCTCAGGGGAGCCTGTGTGCACAGTGTATCCTGCCTTGTGGTTAGCTGAACGCTGTGGAGTTTATACTGTATCTCAGAGTCAGTCAACTGGGATCAGGGGAGAAGATTGGATAACAATTTTACTAATCAAAACAATTTCAAGAACATTATTGAGCTCTAAAGACATTTTCTATTTAACGGAAAGGATAGTCACAACTAGTCAATGAATCAAATTAAAAAGCGAGTTCTTTAAATACACAATTTTACTAAATATGTCCCTCTTTTTTGTAAAAATGATCTGCTTCCACTATGTGAACTCCACAATGAATATATAAAAAGATGATAGAAAGTTTTTGTATAACACTTCCAAAGAGGAGACATTTCTCTTACCTCACTCCAAATACTACCCGTATTGGTCATATAAATAATATATACTGATAGCATTACCGACATCGCCTGCTACAGCACAGGGTACTGGCATTTATCTTGTCCTATAAGATGTCAAAACCTAAGCTGCAGGACTCCATTAAAGGGGTTGTCCGAGTTATTTTTTTGTTCTTTATATGTTTCTAACTTGTCAGGTATAACAACTTTCCCATATACTTTGTGTTTCTAAAGCTGCTGGTTTCTCAGAGTTGACTGAGGGTCACATGACCTGTGATGTCACCTTATCTCCCTGGTCTATGATGTTTCGTGTACAAGCCTCAGAGTTCAGATAAGAGTCTGTACACGATACGTCACTGGTCACGCCCCCTTTCTTTGCCGGGCTCCTGGTATCTGCTCTCTCCCTGGATTCCTTCAGATAAAACATTAACCCCTTCAGCCAGAACACACTGAGGGCTCAAGGCTTTACAACAAATAGTAGCTGCAGCAGTGAGAGGAGACAAATGCTGGGCAAGGAGCTATAGAGGAATTGTACAAGAACAGGTAGGGAGAATTTCCTGTGTGTATCAGCAGTGTCATTGTACAGCTGGGACTTGTAGTCCTACACAAACAACATGCTGCTGAGTATCCCAGCAGGCAGACATGTACTCACAGCACTTATATTCACTGCCTTTGCAGAGAAGGGGGAGGGGGAAGGGCAGAGATTGTTATTACTGCATGTAAACAAAGGCCAGAAGAGAACCAGGGAAATGAGGAAATATAGATTTTTTTTTGCCTAAAACTTGCTGAACTTAGTTATATATTGCTACCCATCAGATTTACAGTGCTATATTTTTTTTCCATAACTTGGACAACCCCTTTAAGTACAGCTGTCATGCAACTTTTGGAACATTTATAAAAAGTATCTAAAGCTGTGTTCACACCAGTGTTCACACATGGCATATGGCAAAGCCTATGCACAGATCCTGAATGATAGCATAACCAATCCATGCAGTGCCACATAGTGCCAATGTTAGGCACTGCTGGGTAGGTATCTAGGAGGCAGAATTTTCCTTTATATATCTGTCTACAGCCAATTAGACCGTCTGTGTCATTATTATTGCAGGACTGTATGACCCATGTCTCTCTCTCTCTTTCTATATAAATATATATATATATATATATATATATATATATATATATAGATATATAGATATATAGATATATATAGATCTATATCTTACACTTACAGGCATTACTTGTATACTCAGCAAAGCCAAACACGTTGCATAGTTTGTAAGGCTGAACCAAAACATCTGTCCATTCAGTTCAGCCTGTTTTCCTGCAAGTTGATCCAGAGAAAGGAAAAAAGAAAACAGAAGGCAAGTTAGAAGCCAATGTTCCTAATTTTAGATAAAAAAAAGTTCCTTCCCGACTCCAATCAGGCAATCAGAATAACTCCCTGGATCAACGACCCATCTCTAGTAACTATAATCTGTAATATTGTTACCCTCCAGAAATACATCCAGGCCCCTCTTGAACTCTTTTAGTGAACTTACCATCACCACCATAGTCTCACTGCTCTTACCATAAAGAATCCTCTTTTATGTTTGTGTACAAACCTTCTTTCCTCCAGAAGCAGCGGATGTCCCCTCGTCACAGTCACAGTCCTGACCCCTGATATATTTATACATTGTTATTAGATCTTCCCTCAGTCGTCTTTTTTCTAAAGTGAATAAGCCTAATTTTGATAATCTTTCTGGGTACTGTAGTCCACCCATTCCAGTTATTACTTTGGTTCCCCTCCTCTGAACCCTCTCCAGCTCTGCAATGTCTCCCTTGTTCACAGGAGCCCAGAACTGTACATAGTAGTCCATGTGTGGTCTGACTAGTGATTTGTAAAGTGGCAGGACTATGTTCTCATCACGGGCATCTATGCCCCTTTTGATGCAACCCATTATCTTATTGGCCTTGGCAGCAGCTGCCTGACACTGGTTTCTACAGCTTAGTTTGCTGTTCACTAAAATTCCTAGGTCCTTTTCCATGTCAGTGTTAACCAGTGTTTTACCATTTAGTATGTACTGGTGACTTGCATTATTCCTTCCCATGTGCATAACCTTACATTTGTCAGTGTTAAACCTCATCTGCCACTTCTCTGCCCAAGCCTTCAATCTATCTAGATCCATCTGTAGCAGTGTACTGTCCTCTTCTGTGTTAATTACTTTACACAGCTTAGTGTCATCTGCAAAAATTGATATTTTACTGTGCAAGCCTTCTACAAGATCATTAATACATACTTGTATATTGAAGAGAATAGTTAGTCGATAAATAGGGGCTGATAGGTGTCCAGCCAACAGCTATGTTATGAAACTGTGAGTAGTTGATGGAGGACACATTCTGAAACCCCTTGGACTTTTAGACAGTTTGCTTGATGTACTGTATTCTCCCAGAAATAATGTATCTATGACAAAAAGCCACATAAAGCACAGTCATTTTTTTCCCAGAGTCAAACAAAATTTGTACGAAAAATTATCTGGTAAAGAGATTAGATACATAAATAGATAGATATAGATAGACAGAGATAGATAGATAGATAGATAGATAGATAGATAGATAGATAGATAGATAGATAGATAGATAGATAGATAGATCATTCAGCTTTCTGGTATGTCATATTTATGACAGTGAGTCTCTAGACAACATGTAGAATTCAGGAGTTAAGTTACAAACATCTTAAATGCAGAAGTTGAGGTTATTTTGGAGAAAACTGCGATAATGTTTTATATAATGTTTTAGGGTTCCGTTCTCTGCACACTATCCTGTAGATATAATATAATCCAGCCATTGTTCTCTGCTCCCATGTCACAGGGTTTTCAGCATGCTAATTAGAATGCGGTTAGGATTCTAGGGTGCAAAATATCAAGTAATTGTGAGAACTATTCAGTCATTTACTTGTTGTATTAAATGTTTTAATGTATTAATTTCCAATTAGTTTTATGTTTTTTTCTGCTAAACTGTCTTGGGTTTGATGGACACATGTCATTTTTAAACCTATGTACAGTATGTAACTATGTCACTATATGTACACAGATTATCACTCACATTAATTGCCAGTTTTTGGAACCTGGACAACCAGTATGGCAACTATTATAGACCTTCAGTGACTACCACTCAGCTTTGCAAGTGCCCGGACAAATTTACCAAGTAAAGCAGTGCTGATAAAACAAAGCATGTATCACTGCACTAACACGCAGATTTGTCTTTAGTGCTCTGGAAAAGCTTTGTGGCAGCCCTTTTAGGATCAGTAATAGTACATATATATATAAATAAAATATATTTCACCCTTTCCAAAAATCACAGATTGATTTAACATTTCATATCTTGCCAACATAAAAACTCATATTTACTGGCATACTAGTGTATACTGGCTATACTGTTATACAGTCTGAATGTCATCATCCATCATCAAGCAGGCCTGTCCCTTTAACTAATATATATATAAATTATATATATACCCACACACCCAATACAACACAAACTAAACTAGGGCATATTCTGTGTCTCCTCTAGCGCCAGGGATAGTGAAGGTCTCAGTAGGGGGGACTCCGGACAAAGCACAGCAGATTGTATGTACCCTGGAGGAAAAGCTGGAGATGCAGTTAAGGTTTTCTCGATCAGCACCACCGCATGTTCTGACACTCGCCCTTGGGGTGAGCATGATCACGTCAGTTCAAAAATACATATAACCTTCTTGGTTAAAGGCACCTCGCTTACTAAGTATGTCAGTGATACCAGGCTTTTGGCTGTTTGATGTCAGTTCAAGTCGTTTCCCTGGCTTTGAAACATAAAGAAAACAACACAACAAGCTACATGTTTATGTTACTATTAGGCTTAAAAGTATCCAGAGGAGAAAAAGGAAGAAATGTTTGCTAAAGAATAATCCAGTCTATATCTGTATCGGTCAAAGTGGGTATTACTGTTCTTTATACCAGGCTTCGAATGCCTCAAATTATGACGATATTTGGAGAGAAAAATAAATTATGCAATAGCTAGATTAGTGTTGTAATCATGTGGATGAAATTTACTATGTTGATATTTAACCTTTAAACATTATACATTTGTACAAAGTTTCAGGGGCGGACTGGGAACTTAAAGTGGCCCTGGAAAATATACTAAAAGTGCCCCCGTTTTGTAGTTGGGTCCAAACTGAGGGAAGGCAGGGCCAGCAATACCATATAATGGCACATTATACCACCCCAACAGAGCCAAATACCACAGTCCATCATAAAATACTGCCATCAGCACAAAATACATCCCCAAAAACTTCTACTGGCCGGCCATGAGGAGTGCCCAGGCGGCCCCCTGGGCATTGGCCCACCATGAAATTTCCCTGTAAGGTCTATGACCAATCTGCCCAGGCAAAGTGTATACTTGTAAAGCGAAATAACAAAACTGGCTGATTCGGGCACATAACTGACATGAACGGAATCTAACAGACCCCATTGACTATAATGCAGGACTTTTATCTCTGCTATTTTTTTGAAAATGTTTGTGACGGAGGCCCCAAACGGAGCCTCCAATGCAGATGTGAACAAACCCTAAGTTTCTGAAAAACTACCATAATTTTACATTCAATATATAATAATTACATTATACCTTGAATTTATTATAGTGGTTATAGTATAGTTTTTTTCTCAATGTGATATTCTCTGCATCCGCAGCTGGCACCCAAGGCAGACTGCTCTCTTCCCCACCCCCCACCCCCTTCTTCTGCCAGGGCTACACCTAGCCTTTTTGTTGCCTGAGGCAAAAACTGAAATAGGTCATCAATATCTGATCAGCTATTTGAAGAGAAGTAGCAGTGCTTCTGATATATATGCAAGAGCTGCAAGGCATTCCTCTGCTGCAGGCCTTTCATTAATTTTTTTGCCTCCTCCAGCAGTCTGTGCAACATACTTAAAGGGGTTGTCCATTTTTTACTAATGATAACTTATCCTCAGGATACGTCATCAATATCAGATCAGCAGAGGTCCGACAGCTGTTACCCCACCAGGTATAATTATAAGTACGATGTTCCCATTCACTTCTATGAAACGGCTAGAAGGTAAACAGAGCAGAGAAGGCAATATGTATATATATATATATATATATATATATATATATATATACACTACTACTCATTTCCAGATATTTAAGACAATGGTTCTCCTATATACAGAATATGCAGATGTTGAAACAGAAACGCAAACACTAACATATGCGCTGTATATGCACACACACATACATACACGCACAAGCATATACATAGATACACACACACACACACACATACACACACATACACACATGCACACACACATACATACATACATATACACACAGACACTCATACACTTATTTACTTACAGGCTGCAGGTTCTCCCTTCTCCTCTGGTGTCTTTTGGAGACTAAAGGCCCTGTGACCATGTGACATGATGACATCATCACAGGTCTTTTAGCCTACCATTTCTCAAAGGTCCTTCATACATGTATGTACAGCTATGACAGGCACAGGCCCCCAAAGACACTCCTCCTGGGACCCTTCTCAACTCTGGCCCTGAAGCAGCCACTTCCCCTGATTCCACTCTAATTACGCCACTGTACTGCCTGTACTGTATGGGTAACCAGTGCAATGACTGGCACAAGGCGGAGGCATCAGAGAAACGGTTAGACAGATAGATGAGCCTGGCTGCTGTGTTCAGGATAGATTGAAGAGGGGAACGTTTAGTGAAGGAGAGGAGACCAATTAATAATGAATTAAAATAGACAAGACGGGAATGATCATTATGGTAGATATATACTTTTATATAATTAGAAATTATAGATAAGTAAAAAAGTAAATATATACATATAATTAACATGTGAGAACACAGACACCTTGTCACTATATGACACACTTTTGGTACAATTTAGCACGTCTAGTTTTAGGAAAAGGGGGCATGTTTTTTTGCGAAAAAGGGGCATGGCTCTGTGACAAAAGTGACATGGCCAAAGATGCAGCATTTTTTTCTGGTGTAAACTTCTGCCCCAGTAGAGATTACCACGTCTTAAAATTTGATTTTGGTTTAATTCTATGGAATTGGCCAAATTAGTTGATTCGACCTGGATCAAAAGTGCTGGGGTCTCTTGGAAAGTTCCTCTCTCTCAATCTCTCTCTTTTATTCTCATCTATTCTCCTGAAGAAAATCACAGAAAATTTGGATTCGGTAGAATCAGAACTTTTAATAAAATTTTTGTAGAATTTCCAAATATTACAATTGAGTCAATCATCTCTACTAACCAATAGTTGCTATAAAATGTCTAGCCATGTCCATATCATTCAGCCTGAGCAACTGTGATAACTCTGATGTACATGTGGACAGCCTGTTGAAGTTTGGGCCATTTATAGGATTAGGTTAGGTTTACGTCAATGCGGGAGGTTCCAGCAGGAGCCTCAGCCACAGATTCCAGCAAAAAAGATAAAACCCAGCTGCGTGTAGTGGTATGTTGTCAGCAGAATGATGGTATTCATGCCAGAAACCACACAGACCTCATTATAGTGACACAAGCAGTGACAGATCCAGCAATTCCAGTATGCAACATACCAGAATTTGGTGGAAGATCTGAACTGAGCCTCACTAAATCTGACCCATTGTATAGATGTGAAAAACTATCCAAATGAGAGTCCTCATATACACAAATACCTTCTACTACTCAAGTCAATTGAGGCATCAACATTGATCAAGACAATAGCCTTATGAAGGGGTGGATTGGCCTGGTGGGCCATGCCCAAGGGGCCACCTGAGCCGTCCTCATAGCCAGCCAGTATAAGTTTTTGGGGATGTATTTTGTGCTGCTGGCAGTATTTTGTGATGGACTGTGGTATTTGGCTCTGTTGGGGTGGTATAATGTGCCATAATATGGTATTGCTGGCCTCACCTATTTGTGTTGGCCCTGCCTTCCATCAATTTGGACCCGACTACAAAACGAGGCCACTTTTAGTATTTTTTTCAGCGCCACTTTAAGATCCCAGTCCGCCCCTGGCTAAATAGGCTAAACTATGAAAGATATGAACATCGAACAGGAATTGTTATCATGGGGACATATAGCGGTAAATGAGCATTCATGGTCCTGTTACTTCAAGAATCTGATAATTCGTAAATAATTTCAGTATTTAAAGGGGTTATCCCATGATTAATAAACATGGAAATCATAATAATGTAGTACATTAAAACCTCCTTCTAATAAACCTAAAACCAGCCCTATACCTCACATGGATCCAGAGATCTCCCTATTAATTGCTCCAATTGTTCTGCTAGATTTATTTTACACTGTCAACATAGAGGTGTGTCCTTTCTGAGAGAGTGTGTCCTTTCTGCCGCAGTTGAAGGATGGAACTGAGCATGTGCTTCCATCACAGTGAGCCGGACAGAGAAATTAGAAAAAGAGCAAACAGGAGGTGGCGCTAAAGAGATAGAGTTCAGTAAATAACTCAGTGGCTATAATCAGTTTTAGGGTGCATTCACATGACCGTAAGTGTTTTGCAGTCCGCTAAAACACGGATACTGGCCGTGTGGTTCCGCACCTGGCCGGTGCTATATAGAGAATGCCTATTCTTGTCCGTGATTGCGGTGTGCAAGCAGTGTGCTGTCCGCATCTTTTGTGGCCCCATTGAAATTAATGGGTCCGCACCCGTTCCCCAAAATTGTGGAGCGGATGCGGACCCATTTATACGCCCATAATTACATGCAATTACACAAGTGTTCAGATCCAGGTGCTCGTGAAAATTGTAGAATATTATTTATGGGACATCCCCTTTAACATACAAAACTTCCAGGTAGCCCATTATTCATTAGTTGGATCATCAAGCTGGATTTCATATCCTTTAGGATTCTTAGGAGATGAACAGATTAATATGGCCTCACAGCTGCTTATCAAGTCCCCTTAGCCTACATAACGTGTGCATCAAGCTAAGTTATTAGGGGAAATAGCTCACAGACAAATTATATATGTTAACAGTTATGTAAGTTATATAAATCCAAGATGGATTTTGTGCGACATCAATGTCGTGCGACACATGCAGCAGTGTAGTTGTACCCTATGTGTCGTGCGACTTATTGTCGTCGTGTAGTCCTAGCCTTAATCTCTTGCACTTTCTTCAAAGAATTCCAGAGGAGCATGTATGGCCTATAAGCCTCACGCCGATTAAGGAGGGATAGTACTCCCTAAATCTCTTGCACTCTTAATCCTGAGCTTCACGCTTCATGAATAGAATGTTAGAGCAACAGTGTAACCTGACACCCAGGCAGAGAAATAGTTGAGAGTAAATCTGTATTGCAGTGGAGATGCATGGTATATGGCATGCAAGACTGTGATAACTAGAGATCCATGAACCCTCGGTCTATAACAGGATGCTCAAAATGAACAGCTATGTTCTGCTATTCGCTGTCAGACGTGCTCTCTGCTGGTTACTAATTAACATGACGTTCCTCAGTCTGTTGACAAGAAAAAAGTGAGCCATGACTTCCTAAAGTTATATTAACTCATATTGTTTCCCCTTGCACAAACAGAGAAAGAATAGGGAAGGGATGAAGCTCCACTTTTGAATGTGATCCAGTCTTCTCCCTAAAGGCAGCTTGGGAAGGTAAAACGAGGAAAGTCTTAAACTTCACAATTTCCAATAATGAACAATCATTACTCAAATTACAGCAAGCACTGATTAGGTTTAAAGTAATGAAGAAAACAACACAATCAATCACCATCAACCCTAAGGAAGTCAATCTGTACTCTGCACACAGCAGGAGGGGAGGGATAAGAGCGCCATCTGCAGGATTTCTGCTTCTGTCTTTCACGTGTAGTGTTCTGTAACTACATTAACCATTCATGCAGAATTCACTAAATGTAGCATGGCAAGGAAATATCTTGTAATAAGCAACAGATTTTTTAGAAAAATATCAGACAGAATGGGTGTAACACTTTCCAGTCTCAAATATCAGACATCTTGAATTTTATTCAAGTGGATTTTTACAGTGTCAGTATCACTCAGATGCCACAAACCTGATCTTCTGCTCAGTGCAATGAGTGAAACATAATGAGAAATGGGTGTATAGTTATGACCGACACTTTTTCTTAAAGCTCAGCACCCAACAGTATCAATCATTTTCTTATTTTCACAGTTTGGGTCCCAGAGAATTTTTAAGTAGTTTTCTAGACTATCCATAGATGAGCTTGGGATGGGCTTCCATTGAGTCATCAGCAGGAGTCCAAGTTCTGGAGAATGAAAGAACCATTGTATTTGCTACAGTACAGAGACCTAGCTTGAAGCCCCTGAGCCTCTAAGCTAAATGTATCCAGGGTTCCTTACCTAGTATTGTATTTGCCATGTCTAATACTGGTGTGTTCTCAGGCTCTAGGACCTATTGGCCACTGCCATCTCAGCACGCCTAATATCTACACGTCTGCTGGAACGAAGCTTAGCTCACCTTAGGGAACAGCCACACAGACAGGTTTCATAAAGCAGTTTTGAAAGCCAAAACCAGGAGTGACTTCAAAAAAGAGAAGTAGTATCTGTCCTTAATAATTTCTCTCTCTTTATGATCCACCTGTGATTTTGGCTTCCAAAACTGCATCAAGAAACCTGACTGTGTGATGGTACCCTAACACTTGGTCACACTACGGGTACAGGAACATGGCCAGGTTTTATAATGCAGGTTTGTAAGCCAAATAAAGGAGTGAATTCAAAAAAGAGTAGTTGTATCTGTCCTTAATACTTTCTCTCTTTTTATGATCCACTCTACAGATGAGCTAATCAATTCTAAATTAATCGGATTTGTTACAATTTTCACATAAATCCTGTTGTCAAATGAATCTGAAGTTTTGGCAATTTGCTTGGTAGAGTTGAGGAAAATGGTGCCTGCCATCTTAATGTGCAAATTGGAGGGAATCAGGGCAGGGAGGATGAAGATGGAGATCACATGACCCCAACAGGAGGGGTGCTTACCCTGATTGTCTCGCAGGCTGACATTCAACCTTTGAGCCAATCATGGGACAAGATTTTGGCAGGTTCTTGAGGATCTGGGCTAGCCATTTTAAGCTTAGCCTGCCATTTGAGAGGACATGCATCTGGCAGACAGCAATTACAGATACAAGCCAGCAATCTTAGGGTGTTGTAGGGATAGGTTAGGGAAATGTTTAGGTAGATATATCAATTAGTAGAAAAGTCATGGTTTTCCCAGTGAGGGAAAGCATACATCAGTCAGCATTCTGTGTTTGTGTGTGCTTTATACTGAGGGTAGCTTCTGGATAGTGGAAAATATCAGTGCATCAAATTCACAAAATCCTGCATGAATCTATTTTTTTTCTGTACATGAACAGCCAGTCTTTGAAAAAGAAAATCCCGAGCTTTTACAGTTCATTAATGATTTATAATATTTATTATATATATTATTTACAGGCAATCCCAGCACCACAGCATACATTTCATATACATAAAAACCAGTTGCAATTTTGCTACCATTTAAAATTGCACAGTTCAAAGCATGTGGCCTTAATCTAGGGCTACCACCTCTCTCTGGCCATGGGGCAAGTACACTATAAATATGGCAGGGTAAATGTAACAATGCACCCCAGTGATCTAGCATTTATCAGCTATTCGGTGGATAGGCAAAATATTTTTGTATTTGGAATACTCCCTGATTGGAATATTTGACAGACTTACTCAACAAAGACTTCTAGAGTAGCCATCATTTCATTTGTTTCCCCTAGAAATTAATAGTACAAGCTGTGATGAGAAACTTTATAATTATAGATGAGTGAATCGAATCCCTGAAGTGGACTTCGATCCAAATTCCAGGATAAATTCGATTAGCCTCGAAGCCGAATTTCCTTGTGCTTTGTGTTAGCAAAATGATTTTACCTGAAATAGTGTAAAAAACAAAAAAATCATACTTACCTCCTCTATTTGCTTGCAACGAGCCGCCAGCCACCATCTTGATTGAAGATCTCGGCCGAAATCCTATGCGTGATGACGTAATTTTTCGCCAAATCATCAAGCAAGATGGCGGCGGCCAGCCCGTCACTAGCAAATGGAGGAGGCAAGTTTGATTTATTTTTTTATGTTAATTTTACACTGTTTTTACACTCAGATGCCACGATCATGTATGACTCTATCGCAGCTCCCTGTCATTGCACCCACTACTTACAAAAAAATGCACTTCATGACGAAGTAATTTGTCACAAAGTGAATTTTTTTGTAAAATTCAGTGAATCAGCCGAATCGAACACTTCAAAAATTCGCTCATCTCTATATGTAATATATATCAATATAATATATATTAAAAAGCTTCTTTTCCACTCATCCGACCCATCTCCTTCTCTTACCTCTTGCACTGATTTCCCACTCTTAATTCACTGCTAAAATCTGTTTTCAGTGAGTATGACCTGAGGATGAATGATAAACTCACTGAGAAATCAGGTGTCACGAACATCCCTGCATTAGGTTGCAGGCATTCGGCTAGGCTTTCAAAAGTGACATAATTTGACATGTTTTCCTTTTGGTTTGGTTGCTGTTTACCACACCCCTTCCCCTCAGCTGTTGTGGGTGTGGTGATTATCTTTCCCCTAGTTATCCCTTCCTCTCCCAGTATTTCTTGCGGTTTATACTTTCTGCTTACTTTGTTGTGTGTGGTGCTGTTCTCGGCTGAGATCCGGTTGCTGCAATAAGTGGTATTAAGATAAGTGTCATTTTCCCTATTGTGTTTATCCTACTTTTCCCTGTTGTGGTTTTGCCTTCTGGAGTCTCCTGTTCGTCCGACCTCTTAGAGGAACGGGTTGACTCTTTACTCTGTCACTAGCTGCAGGGTTCTATAGGGTAAGTTTGTTATTAGGTTCCTGGGTATGAACTGTCCTACCACTAAGGCCTGTTCATACTGGTAGTCAGTCAGGGCCTTGTTTGGTCTTTTCCCTTCCCTCTTCCGCTTGGTGTGGCTATTCCCTCCACACCAGAGCATGACATCAGGATGCATCTGCTGCCCATCAACATCTATGAAGAGGGGAAATGGAGTAGTTGTTGCAGACAGAGGGAAGAGATACACACAGAATAGTGTTGCGGATGCTGATTCTAGTAAATATTCTACTGTCTCACTTCAGTTCTGGATTCATAGCTACACTGCTGTACTTCAACCTGCTGCTTCTAATGAGTATGTGAGAGTTAGGCAGAGGAGCAGGATCTTCTTACCTATAGAGTATTACTTCTTCTGAAAGACAAAAATGGGTCCTAAAGTCCCTAGCAGAGCAGCAGTTTAAAAAAACATACATATAATATTCAAAAATTTGCTAAACCCAACCATGCAACATACTATACCTTTAGCATTTCTGTACCAATAGTGAACGTCTCAAGGTTATTATACAATTCACCTGCTATATATTCTCTTAGGCAGGGAAACGTTACTAACTATAAACTGTAAATGTATTTTCTTATAGACCATGTACATTATCTGTATGGAGATTCTATTCAAATGCTAGGAGCCAGCTAAGTTGTGTGAGTTAGTGACAGGTCATTGGTGCAAACTGAGAAGTAAGTTCCTTTGAAAAGGACTGAGTTATAAAATGTATGTGTGACTCCTAACTGTGCAAATTATGCTTGCTATTTATTTTCTGTTTATTTGGCTGCCTCTGAAAATGTGCTAAGTGGAGAATTGTGACAGTTTCGGTTGCAAAACTTTTCCTTGTTAGAGAATAAAGTTTTCTTTAGTCGAGGATAATAAACTATTTCCATGGAAACACTTGGAAAGAACAAAAGAGGATCATCTCAGAATGACAGGGAAAGTAACAACCTTAAATAGCGTAGAAAACAAGCTGCCATAGAAAAGTCCATTCATCTGTGCTTTCAAGAATTATCAGAATGAAACAAGGGCCCTTCTAGAAGAGCAGGGGGCTCTACATCACCAAGCAGATATTCTTAAAGTTAGACTCCGTTCTTAAACCGTTATCTTAATTATTTATTATTTGTACCGAACTTGGCTGTCTCTTGACAACTGTGTAAATTTCAGCAATGCCGGGCGAGAGACATGAATAATCTATTTTGTAGCTTGTTAGCTGTGGAAGTTATCACCTTTAGTTGATTTTGTTCTGTCATTTCCAAAAGTAGAATAATATCATCCCTTATCCCTTTTTCTCATGAGGCCAGCATTTAGAAACAGAAGGCATGAAATCAATTTCTTTTGTCCAGCGCAGTACAGATTGCTGAAAGCTTTCTAAAGCAAATAGGAGGTCGTATGCTGAGGCGAAATGCAAACACTATATGGATGGCAAGTGGTCACAGCGCCAAAAAGTGAAATAACTGTATAAAAGAAGGATTATTTTGAGATTATAGATGGTCAATAAAAAATTTCAGATTTTGGGGAATTATGGGAAAGGCAGCACGGTACAATGGAAGAGATGGGTAAAGTGGAAATATAACTGCTCACAGGATTGATGCCTTTAAAAGACCATAAATAGATTTATTTGACAGATGTGTCACATGCTAAAATTTGTCTTATAGAAGACGTACATACCTTAGTGGGCATTTCCATTAACCTTGACAGAAACTAAGGAATACATACTTTAGAGGTAAAACATGCAGCTGCTAAGAAGACCCCAGACTGGATTGGTCTAATATTTTCTAGTGGGTTGTAATAATGCTTAAAAGGGTTTTCCAAGATTTTTTTGATCAGCTGTTTTAAGAAGGTACCGACGCTCAGCGGGGTTCTCCCACCTTATCAATCACAGCTCCGAACATTGTATAGCGACTGTGCTTGGTATTGTGCCCAGCCATATTCACTTGAATGGGACTGAGCTGCTCCGAGCCCACATGACACATGAACGTATCATCACTCTGCCTAGGAAAAGTAAGGAAAAGGCTGCGCCACTGCCTTCTCAAATAGCTGATCGGTGGGGACCCCCACAGATTAGATACTGATTATCTATTCAAGTATAGAATACATACATAAAAGTAAGACCACACTTCATGAGAAAAAATCATGGGAAAATTCATGGGAAAAAAAGGAAACTGCATTGTTGCTATACTTACCGTAAGAAAAAGTAGAAACTCTTTGAGCATATTATTGATCGAAAATATGTAGGGCCCATCTACTAGCGACAAGGTGGCTTCCAACAGACAGGATCTACTCTTACACATGCCTCTCCTGGGCTATCAGGCTACAATCTGGGCAAAGTAAGATCCAGCTATGTTATACTTCCTACTCATATACATGCCTATCCTGGGCTTCTGGCCTACAATTGGGCAAAGTAGGATCCAGCTATGTAATACTACTGATTGAAAGCACCAGGTAGATGGGCAGGGGTGCACGGTTCACAGGGGACACGACTCCCCAATGGTGTACACAAAAAAATGGGGAAATTTAAACCAGAACCTTCATAATGCATATAAATAAGGACACAGGTGCACGCCACCTTGGCTAAAATACAATACATACATAAAACTACAAGTAACAGCACACTGCTTAATGCACCAAGACATAAGTAAACAATGAATTCATGGGAAAAAGGAAACTGCTTGGTTGCTATACTTACTGTGTGAAAAAGTAGAAGCTCTTTGGACATATTATGAATCGAAAATATGTAGGGCCCATCTACCAGTGACAAGGTGGCTTCCAACAGACGGGACCTGCTCTAACACATGTCCCTCCTGGGCTATCAACCAGGTAAGTATTTATGTATTGAACTTTAGCCAAGGTAGTGTGCACCTGTGCTGTTATCTATATGCATTATGGAGGTGCTGGTTTAATTTTCCCCTATTGAAGCATAGGTCATCAGTAAAAAAAATCTTGGAAAACCCCTTTAATTCTCATCTCCACACACACTGCAACGCCACCAAGCATCAAAATGGTTATTCCAAGATTGTTCTAAAATAGTTGCTTCTCCATCTGAGTTGAGCACCTCTCTGGGTAGCCCTGATTCGACACCACATCTCCTCTGAGAGAGTATTGGTGGTCTACAAATGCAACATCAGTTTGTGCATCTGTACTGTGTACTGTGTTAATCTTTATGGCACTATCCTATACTGTTCCTTTACCTTTATATTGCAAGGTTAGTGCCATCATCCATCATATCATAGCCCATGATTGCCTACATTGGGACACATCTGGTCAAACCGACACATTACAACTATATTTCTTATTTTTGTGTTGTGTCTCTTGTATAAATGAGTACCTTAGCACAATTGTGATCTTTGGTATGGACTTATCATTTACCCATTATCACACATTATCACACTATGCACCAATTAGTGTTGCTACATCCTTGAATCTTGTCCTTTGCATTTATCTCATTTTAGCTCATTTTAATTCTACATTAATGGGCAGGGTTTTCAACAGGCCTTTAGTGTAATACTATATATGTAGACAACCATACACATTGGGCAGATTTTCTTTTTACTTGCTTACTAAGCTATCTTTGGAAAAGTTATCAACCATACTCTATTTTGTCACTGATGAACCTCATATCTCTGATCTACATGGTGAAATGCATTGGGCATAGACATTTATGACTATCTAGGGCATGGGCCCACATAACCAGAACGACCCAATTTTGTGGGTCATATCTACAATCTTAGACTTTCCTGATTCTACTTTGGGGTCATTAGGGTTCCCCACAGTTTTTCATCTGACTGACAATTAGTCAGTTAGGATTCCCTGACCATATCTCTAACTAGTGGTGGTCATTCCCTAGGACAGCTGTCCTGCTCCAGTAGGGCAAGTTTGAGGTGGATCTCTCCCCCACACAGCAGAGTATCCATTCACTTTTGCCCCTGCACATTATATACTAGACCCTGGGGCCTACTACACATCCCTGTACCTACAAAGTACAATTACACGCCCTATACTGCTGACTTCATCGGACACTACGTCACCCTCCATTTAGGCATCCTACTTCTACCATCTGTCTACCACGTCGGTTTTGCTGTAATTTTAGTCAAATTTATCAAAAGTTGCACAAAGCACAAGGAAATTAGGATTTGTTGCAAATCAAAGTTTTCCTAAACTTTAGACCAAATTCTGCTTCAAATGCTTCACTTCACTCAACACTAGTCACTAGCAACACTGCAATGTCGCTGGCCCTTCAAACAGCTGATTGGCTGGGGTGCCGGGAGTCACATCTATTAATTACCTATGTTGATGATAGGCCATCAATATTAAACTCCTAGAAAACCCCTTTAAGATTGGATTGTTGACCACCTGGTTT
The DNA here is from genome assembly GCA_900303285.1 of Rhinella marina. Classification (NCBI taxonomy): domain Eukaryota; kingdom Metazoa; phylum Chordata; class Amphibia; order Anura; family Bufonidae; genus Rhinella; species Rhinella marina. The sequence continues at coordinate 141,420 of ONZH01010978.1, read as the reverse complement.
GACATTACAGTAGTCAGCATAGGTTGCAGGCTCGTAAATACAAATTTGCCAACTATTATGTGTGACTCCTTGAGTAAGACAGTTGAGACCCTAGAAATCAGCTGATATTGGGGCTCCCGATTATTAGAAAATGTGATATAACATAGAATCCATTGAAATAAGCTCTCTTGCCAATAGAGGAAAGTCTAGTAGTAGTTGAGGGCCTGTCTTGATAACATGTTCAGGTCTATATAGCACCACTAAAATTAATACTGATCTGCAGTGATACCCTCATGTTTCTCACATACATGCATGTAGCAGTTCCACTGACTACCATTATCGGCACACAGATTGAAAGCAGGTGTCCCAGGACAAAGAGTAAGAGCACACACATCCCAATTGGCAGTTAATGGATATCTCAGCTAATATAAAGTGTAATTGTAGTGATATGAAGAAGGGGCACGAGTATCTCAAGGTCAACAACAGTATGAATAGTTAACTTCATTTACCAAAGCTTCCTGGAAAACTGCTGAAGCCCCATTTAAATATAAGCTTTTGACTCCACTAAACTTACTCCGGATATTCAACAACTGTAGTATGTTTTATCCATAAATATCCAGGAAGGTTCATATGATGTGTAAGATGTAAGTAGAAAACTCATAAGGGGGTTATGGAATGAGTGTTTTTTCAACTGGCTTTATTAATAGGAATTTATGAGGTGTGATCTGGTTATTATCAAATTATCACTAATGTGTCGATATGTGTCTTCTCTATCAATTACATATTGAAAACAGTGAACCAGTTATACTCCTGAGGCTACTTTCACATCTGCATTTTTTGCTGGATCTGTCATGGATAAACAAAATTCCTTCCATCATGATAATACAACCGCCTGCATATGTTATGAACGGATCCGGTTGTATCAACTCTAAAATAGCCATGACGGATCAGTCTCTAAAACCATTGTAAATCAATGGAGGACAGATCCGTTTTCTATTGTGTCAGAGGATCCGTCACAATTGAATTTGACATTGTGAGTCATGACAGATCTGTCTTGCTCCGCATCCCAGGACACACTTAGGAAAACTGCTTGCATCGATTTTGTGTGCGTCGTGGGAACGCAATGAAATGGAACAGAACGCATTCTGGTGCACTCCGATCCCTTCAGTTTTGCCCCAATTGACAATGAATGGGGACAAAACTGAAGCGCTTTCCCCGCTAGTGAGATCTTATGACGGATCTCAATTACAGAAAAGGAAAGCACAGGTGTGAAAGTAGTCTGAATTATACCAGGATAATCCAGGTATCATGTATCCCATCCTTTCAACGTATACAAAAAACTTACATGTTAAATGGATGCCTCAGACTGATGCCACCAGTGACACCCGTTCACCATAGAGTTCTATTGTAAAAAAAAAAATTAAAAATTAAAAAAAGGATATTTTTTTTTACCGAGCTGTGCAGGGTACAAGAACGTCATGGGCTGCATTTTTGTATCCTTTTTTTTTTTTTTGTAACGTATACGTCAAACAGAGGCATAAAACGTGATGTGAACCCACCCAAATAGTTCATGACTCCTGGGAGACAGTGAAAGTCCTAATTACCCTGGCCACACTGGATCATTGACAACCTCCCATGTACACACTGATACATGGAAAGCTGTAAATCACTGTGTGTAGGTGGAATAATCAGGACTCTGGATTTTCTCCTAGGAGTCCTGTCAGGATTTACTCTGCTTTACTCAGAAATCCTGAAAAACAGAAAAACAGCTCAGCTTCTCTCCCTCTATCATATGGGAAGCATGCATCCCCTGACAGGTTTACTTAAAAAGGTCGCCTACAAATTGTTCTCCTATCATAGACACATCAATACTTTCAATTATATTTTCATTTTCCCATACACTATAGTCACATCTTATACTGTACGTAAGATTTGCAGCGTGTTTCCTTACGTGTCCATTGTCAATGTACACATATCCATTAAAAATTTGTGATTGAAGTCAAACATGAGGGCTTTAGGTAGAAGCAGAGCTGTTTTTATCTAATCATGCTCCATGTTCCAATATGTCGGTAAGACTAGGGGTATACAGTACCAGTTAGACTTATTGGTGCAGATATATTAATGTAAGCAATTTGCAGGCAATTACTTCATTTTGGCATTTTCTGGTTTAAAAGACACACTTTTCCCCCACTTGGAGCAGTGTGTCTTACAAAACGAATACTAGTAATCACTTTCATTATGGAAGTGCTCACTACTATCCAGGAGACGTGGGGAAGAGTGAGTCTGATCTGATATGGGGGTCTGATCTGAGGTTTATCATGGGGGTCTGATCTGATATGGGGGTCTACTCTGAGGTCTGACATGCAGTTTGTGATATGCTAGTCTGATCTGAGGTCTGACATGGGGATTTGATCTGATATGTTGTTCTTATTTGATGTCTCATATGGGGGTTTGATCTGAAGTCTAATGTGGGGGTCTGATCTGATCTGGGGGTCTGATCCCCCCAAAAGTGTGTGTGTGTGGGGGGAGGGGTGGCAGTGTGTCTTACATTATGGTAGTGATCAGGTGATCACTAGTATTCAGGAGGCGCAGGGAGGAGTGAGTCTGATCTGATATGGGGGTCTGATATGAGGTCTAACATGGGGTCTGATCTGATATGGGGGTCTGATCTGAGGTCTTACATGGTGGTCTGATCTGAGGTCTGACATGGTGGTCTGGCATGGGGATTTTATCTGATATGGGGTTCTTATTTGATGTCTGATATGGGGGTTTGATCTGAGGTCTGATGTGGGAGTCTCTTCTGACCTGGGGATCTGATCCCCCCAAAAGTGTGTGTGTGTGGGGGGGGGGAGGGGTGGCAATGTGTCTTACATTATGGTAGTGATCAAGTGATCACTAGTATCCAGGAGGCGCAGGGAGGAGTGAGTCTGATCTGATATGGGGGTCTAATCTGAGGTCCAACATGGGGGTCTGATCTGATATGGGGGTCTGATCTGAGGTCTGACATGGAGATTTGATCTGATAAGGTGTTCTTATTTGATGTCTGATATGGGGGTTTGAACTTTGGTCTGATATGGGGGTGTGATCTGATGTCTGATATGGGGGTGTGATCTGATGTCTCATTAAGATTGGAGGCCTGCTCTAAGGAAAATATTTTTTCTTATTTTCCTCTTATAAAACCTAAGTGCATCTTATAAAGCGAAAAATACTGTATCTTTGTTAATTGTGATTTATGTGAGATTTTATAGCGCAATATTGACTTACTATGATACAGAAAGTGCCCTGCAGATAAGTGAACTCCTGCTGCTGTATTGCGCAGGCGCTATACCTGGACTGCACTGAAGCAATTTATCGCTAGAGAGAAATTATCTAGATGTAGCTCTTGGAAGTAACAAAGTGGGGGGTACATCTGAATTCACCTGCATGATGTCAATTAACAATGTCTCATTACACAACTCATCCAGAAAGCTGATAAGGTTTTATCTAACAGAAAGGCCAGGTCAGTGAATTGACATGAGAGTATAGATAATCAGTGGACACTGAAAGGCTAACTCAGTTCTAAGAAACCTCCAACATGTCAGCAAAAATGAACAAAAAAGGTGGCTTGGTCGTCAATAAAGGACAGTTGCAATTAGTTAATGATAAGGATACTAACACCTAGAGATCAATGACAAACTGAGACAACTTGTACAAATTTGCATCCATTAAAAGAAATCTATACCTAACAAAAGTTACAAAATAATAGACAGCAATACCTAATGTGATACCAAACTGGGAAAGAAGAGGTGAATGCTATTTGTAATCTGCAGATATATATTTCATGCTTTAGCTTTGTCACAAATTTATCAATTTCTATTACAAACTTACAATACTTATTAGATCCCAGGCCTACAGCCTGTACAAAGACACATAGAGTTCCTATGGTTCTGTATTATGGAGCCATAGGCACTTTGCCTATGATGTATGTTACTTCTGAACAGTGTCAGACAGTAAAAGTAATACTGGAGGAGCCAAGGTACTGCTACATGCAAATATTATACTTTCACCCTTGCGGCAGCAGAGCCTGGCATCGGTGCTAACGCAAGTCAACCAACCCACTGGAGGTCCGCTCCGGTCCCATTCACTATAAGGGGGAGGGCCAGAGGTCCAGCCGCAGAACAGCAAACATGCCGAGAGGCGGCAGGACAAAAAAACGCATTGTGCTGTAATTTTTGTCCGGATGCCTATGGCTGGACCTCCTGCTCTCCCCCATTATAGTGAATGGGGGCAGAGCAGACTGCCAGCGGCACGGTGGACTTGTGGTAGCACAGATCTGGCAGGCTGTTCCATCGTGGGCTACCGCTAGTGTGAATTTAGCCTTACCTGACCCCCATTCGTAAATCCCTAAAGCTGCACCAACACTCATTTATTTTCAGTAGTAGCCCACTGCCTATCCTGTGCCAAAGACTGTTCTGTCCTAGAGACCTTGCCTTGTGGTTAAAAGTTATCTTAGCCAACTAATAATCTACAATGTATACAGATTCTACCCAGTTATTTACATAATCACATAGGCTGGTTAAGATGCTGTACACTGGATATCTGTATATAGTGCAGTCTGTGTACTGTGCCATGTGTCATTTGTTCAAGGGGTGGAAGATTGGGGGCCACCTGGCTCAAGGGCCCACCTGGGAATTCACTTGCTCCCCTGTGGGCCAGTCCGAGCCTGCCTCTGTACAGCTGGGAATACATACATAGAAATAATAGCTATTTCTATTATCTGGTGGTCTTTCCTCAGAATAAGGCTTCATTCACACATTCGTATTTGTGCACATCCTGGAAAACAGTCAGTTTTTTGTGGATACGTTGTTCCACAAAAAACACCGTTTTTCAAGCACATCTGTTCCGTTTTTGCGCAAAAAACGGAAAGGATGTATCCGTATGTCATCTGTTTTTTGTGGATCCGCAAAAAAACGTAAGGAGGAATCAAATCTTTTTTTTTTTTTCTACCCTCCTGGAACGGAATCCGCAAATGCAGATGACATGCGGATGCCTTTCCGCATGTCTTCCGCATTTTTGGAGGTTCCATAGACTTGTATTGAGCTATGGACCGCAAAATCGGGATAGAAGTAGGACAGGAGGATTTCTTTATGCGGACAGTCGGAACGGACACACAGATGCGGACAGCACATGGTGTACTGTCCGCATTTTTTCGGGACCCATTGAAATGAATGGATCCGCATCCTATCCGCATAATTGTCCGAAATTGCGGAAAGGATGCGGATACAAAATACGGACGTGTGAATGAAGCCTAAGTCTTCAATATCTGATTGGTGGGGCTCCAATACCCAGCATCCCCACTAAATCAGCTGTTAGGGCGAGCATCAATGCCGGAAACAATACAAAGGAAGAAGCCGGAAGCACAAGGCTCCATCCGCCATGTGCTGGCCATGGCAAGGTACTGCAACTCAGTGACTATTCAAGTGACGAAGCCAACAGCTTCCTCTAGATAGAGGATGATAGATAGATAGATAGATAGATAGATAGATAGATAGATAGATAGACAGATAGATAGCTAATAGAAAGACAGATAAGTAAAAGTTTGATAAGTGATAGAGAGATGATAGATAGATAGATAGATAGATAGATAGATAGATAGATAGATAGATAGATAGACTATGATATTATTATTATTATTATTATTATTATTATTATTATTATTATTATTATTATTATTAGTAATGTGTGTTTATAAATGTACACACAAACATCATGTTGGTAAATTCTCACTGTCAGGGTTTTTAACAACCTTTATGGTTTGTTCTGTGCCTTTCTTGAGAGTTTATTAGACATTTTTAATCAAAAGAATTCTGACCGTGTCAGTTTAGATGCCTCAGGATTGCGCACAACTGACATCACACACCTGCAATAAAATGTTACCTGACGTGCCTCTTCTCTGACTCCATCTCATATGAGCTGCGTTTTGATGTGGGGGGATCAGCACGGTCAGATCTGAGTCCCAGGGCTCCCTGTTCATGTGCAGACAAGTCTGTTAAAGAGAATGGAAAAAAAAATGTGTTCAAAGAAGAGCTAGCTTTTCTCCCACAAGTATGATAGCTGACAAACTTTCTCCACTTCAGCCTTTATTGTCTTAGTTGTTTTGTATAGGTTTTGTGCATACTGCATAAAATGGGGATGTGCTAGTGCACACAGAAATATGTTTGGAATGATTTATAGATTAGGTGCCCTTTTACACGTAGAAGGCATTAACTTAAAGTACATATTCATCAACATGTTTTTAAGTTCAACATTTTGTGCAGTTTGTCAATATATAATGTATATTGGGCAGAGCTCTGTTTTCTAGATACACAGCTTCATCTCTCTCCCCTGTAGACATAGATATAAAAGTTAACATACAGGCCACCACTAGTCACCACTAGAGGGAGCGTGAAAACGTACTGCATACATTGTTAATATTGAGATCAAAATATGAAAGCATCAGTCTCTGCAGAGGATTTGGATCTTTGTTGCTCAAAGTAAAAAATGGAGAATAATAAGAAATTTATCAGCACATGCTTTTAACAACAGAGTTTTAAAAAAATGAAGCGTAACTTGACAGATAAGGTGATGGCGTTATTAAAGGGGTTTTTAGAGATTTTTTAATTGATAACCTATTTTCTGGACCCCACCGATCAGCTGTTTGAAAAGGAATAGGCACTCACTGTAGCACCGTGGCCTTCTCGCACCGTGCCTAGCCCATGTAACCTCACGTTACTGGTCACATGGCCTAAGCGCAGCTTAGCTCCATTGAAGTGAATGAGTTGAGCTGCAATACCAAGCAAAGCAGGAGACAGAAGCAAGACAGGATCATGGACTTTCTATTGATACTCCTGCAGTGAGGAAAGAGAGAGCACTTCTCTCTGGCTTTTTTTTGTTTTCTTTTTACATCCCAACCCCTTGAGTGGCCTTAGTATATTTGATACCCCCCACAGTGCCCCCTGCACATCAAATAGCACCCAACTGGCTCCATAGTGTCCCCCAGTTTGAACAATGATCACATAGTGCACCCTCAGTAAAAATAATGTTTCCTTAAGGCCCCATGCAGACGACCGTGTACAGTGTTTCACTGTATGGCGGCGGCCTCAAGAAGCGCACGGCGTCATAGCAACCAATGATGCCATGCGCTCCCGTCCTCTGGGGCAGCACAGGCCAGGCTTTCACGGCCCATATCGGGCAGTGAAATACGGTCGTCTGCATGGGGCCTAAGACTCACACATCAGTGATTTCCATCAGTGATTGTGAGCCAATCAAAACCAGGATTGGAGCCTCCACAGACATACGGTATAAGGGAAAGAACTGCACCTGTTCTGTGTTTAGACCCGTACCTGGTTTTGGCCCAAAATCACTGACTGAACACTGATTGTGTGAATGAGGCATTAGTGCCCCTCAGTATATATACATATATTTGTGTCCCATTGTACCCCAAAGTATGTATTGTGCTCCCCAGCCCTGTGTTGACAGATCCATAAATATATATATATATAGATATATATATATATATATATATATATATATATATATAAATATTTATAGTACACAAAATGGAACACCCATCCCTCATCACATAATGTGACATCACCACATTGGGAGCCTCAGGTCTTAAAGCCTGAAGTGAAGAGAGAGTGTCTCCACGTATGCAAGTGGATGACACTGTTTTTATTTTTTTATTTTAACCCTTCAATGGCTTTTTAACACAGTGTACCCGATTTTAACGGTCGTGCACTCCTGTCTAAAGGGCAGTTACAAACGGTCCCATTTATTTCAGTGGGGTCCATCTGGCCATGAAAACAGACAAAAATGGGACATGTCCTATTTGTGACCATTGCCATTTAAATACTATAGCCCCATAGAATCCATTTGGTTCTAAAAATGGCCGTGTAACAGCCGTTACTTAAACAGCCATGAAACGGCCATTTTTCCCATTCGTGTATATGTACAGTAACCTTAGAGGTATTCACAAGTGGCACACTTATTGCAGACATGTCTGCAGCTGAAAATCAATGTCATATAGCTAAGTGGGGTTGTCCTGATGGCGAGCACAAAAATTTTGCAAGCCGCATTCAAATGACAGTCGCAGAAACAAATCTATTGTGTGAATTCAACCTTCATTTTTCTTTCTGAATCACACCAGGGGATTTTAAGGTTGAACTGTATATACATTAATTAAAATGAGTGTGTGCATCTCTTCAAAACTCCAAACCAGAGTTCCAGTTCACACCATTTAAAAAAAATCTTATTTATTAGATTATTACAAAAATGTTTTACAAACAATATAATATTGCATCATATAAGATACTAACCCACCCACCCCAAAATAACCACATGAAAGAAAAGGAGGAGAGAAGAAAGGGATAGCAACAGAAGGGATAGCCAATAGTGTTGAGCGAGCACCTCTGCTAATATGCTCGGGTGCTCTGGCTGAGCACTAGGGGTTGCTCGAGTGCTCGGCCGAGCATAATGTTAGTTAATAGGACTAAACCAGGCTCCCCCCGCTCGGAAGAGGGGAAGGTGTCTGGTTAATAGAAAAAGGTCAGAATCGCGACTTTTCCTTTTTTACTCCTTTCACTCGTAAAAGTATGCAAATTAACTGAATTTGTACGCATTAGCGTACAAATCAACATTACAGTGCGGGGAAGAGACTCGAATCTCTTGGTAAATCTGGAGTGAAACACATTAACTTAGCTAACCACACCCACATTAAAACTGGAGTGAGTGGTGTAAAAATTTAAAAAGTCACAAAATTTTGCACAAGCAAGTGCAAAAACATAAAAAGCCCCATCTTTGCAATTTTTTGACATCAGAATTCTGGAGTGAAGGTATGATAAATCAGGGCCATAGTGTCCATACCCTATGCCTTTCCATATCCCTGCCAAAACTGACTAGAACTCTCCAAAGCTAGGGGTAGAGCCAGCCCACACACTAGGCTCTGCACAACAAAGTATAAAGAACAAATCATTTGCAGATATCCCCTGCACTGGGTACTGCACACCCCATGGGGCTGCATATCTGAAGGTAATGCCTCTGTTAACTGGTAGAGTCATTCTGCCATTTGCTGCTATGGCTGAATGAGGTTGAGTCCACGATATCACGGCCACCATGTGGAGACCCAGCCTTAAGCTCCCTTTTCCCATTTTTCAAACTTTTGTTATTTATTCAGTTCTGTCAATCTCTGATTTCCCCAAATAGGAGGTAGATGTATTAAATTTTGATTAGTAGCAGCATGGAAATTCACTTCCTCTTAACAGATCGATATCAAATAGATAAAAAAATATGTTGTCTATGACATAATAGCTAGCACAGGAGATGATTTTCACCTCTGGGTAAAAACACTAAAAGAACACTTTGTAGGCATCTGTAGGTATAATGGGGACCCATGGGTCTATTACATTAAACGTTCTCTGCAGATGCAGCATGAAATGTCCTTAAGGAGCAAACTACACATAGCTGTTATTTCATTGCCATTATGTATGCTATTGTACTAGACATAACTGTATTTTTTTTCAATTTTAACAAAGTGTTTTAATTTTTCTGACAGAAATAATGAATGTAAATGCAAACACACTTTTATTTTTCCTTTATTTCCACCCGGTATATTTCTTATATTTTCAATCTCATCCTGCACACAGTCCATTTAAATAAGGAGATAGGGTTCCATCTTCTCGATCAGCCTTCAATGTTTGACTTGCCAGTAATAACACCTGGGATGAAATTGTACGCTTGCTGTACTAATTTAGTAATTATTGACAGGGTGAAAAGTAAGAAAGAATGGCAAACACATGAAACCACCTAGAAGAAATGGAAAGGAGAGAAAATCGTCTTATTGAAGGATGGTTTAATACTGAAGGTTCTTTAATGCCTTGTTATAGTCAAAGGCTCCTTTTTCCATCTCTGCTTCTCATTTATAATTTATTCTTTGAAATAGTCCCAAATATTTTTGTACAGTAGAGAATATTTGAGTAGTCTTAATAGGGAGAAAGAAGGTAAAGAATGTTTGTGGATTTTTGGAGTCTAGAGAGGATACGTTTAAAAGAAATTATTTCAGGCTTTCGTGTGATATTTACGAATCTGCGTTTTAGTCAAATATATAGATAAATGTCCTTTATACTTATTTTTCTAATATAAATTTAGAAAATGATGTTTCCTAGAATATTTTAGTTCACGTACAGTTTAGGAATGAGCAAATCAATTCATACAAATCGATTTGTTCATCTGAAGGAATTCTCAGACTGTAAGAGACTGCCCCTCTACAGACGATTCCCCACTGTGTCGGCAAATTAACACGGCCACACATCTTGTGAGACCATTATAATCTCATGCATGTGACATTAATGTGAGTATTGGTTCATGTGCAGATGGTGTGCCTACAAAAATGAATGGGAGATTGTGCATGCGCCAATCTCGCGCCATCTATGTGGCAGTGTCAGACTGGAGTGCCTGGGGCCCACCGGTAAAATTTATTCTGGGGGCTCACCGTATATTTACATGCATACCTGTCAACATTACTAGTTTTTTATATGAATGGAGGAAATGTACTGTATGGCATTTCAGCAAACCTATCTATATGTCGGTCTACTGTATCATGTGCCACTTGTGCAGCAGGTGGGGAACTAAGGGCCCACCTTGCTAAGGGATCCACCGGGGGATTCACCTGCTCCCCTGTGGGCCAGTCCTAGCCTACTCTATGGGTACTTTTGAGGGGGTGGAAATTAGGCAGGCAGAGGCAGGTAAATTCTTTGCAGCAAAAATGAAACTTTAGCATAAAAAGTTTGTTTCTTCACTCCACGGGAGGGCATGATGCTTTAAATCATTGCATAACACATATAGTCATTCACATAGTCCATACACTTGGCGGAGATAACATATGGATCAAGGTGTTGGCTCCTATTTGACTGGGATGCACTAACCCTTACCCACTAATCAACAGTGTGAAGGAGGAAGGCAGGGAGTGCAGTGGTTGGGTTTGACGTGGTCCTCATCACTATGCTGGGGCCCCCAGACACTGTTGAGGTATCACCATGTCTTGGTGCACTCTAATGGGGTGGTGCACTCTAATGGGACATAATTCCAGAGAGTCAAAGTTTGCAGTAAACTGATGTGTTTCTTTACTGGAGGAACTCGCGTGTAATGTAGGCAAGGCACCGAGCTGGCTTCTCCATTCTCCCTTTTGGTAGAAGATGGTTCTGTGCTGAAGAAACACCTGAACAAACTGTCCCTACACTGTACACTATAGCCAGTATTAGTCTTTGGACTAGCTGTGTCCATGGTTCTTGTTCCTGTGCTTTATTGTTCCTTGTTCCTGTCTCTTGTTTGGTACTGCATAGTCCATCTGCTTCTGACTCATTTACATAGGATTGTGGTATTGTGTTTCTTTTTTTGATTACGGTCTGTCTCTGCACTTTAAAAGCATAGGGACCGTCAACCAGTTGTGGGCTGTCTAAGGCTTGTACTGTAAGTAGTTATGAAAAGTGGGCTGTGTTCTAGCCTTAGCCTCTAGCCTTGTCTGTCCCTGTCTACAGTCATTACATTGTGGCAAAGTATTACTGTCTTAGCATCTTCTGATGACTCGTGCAGTCTGGAAGAGACTCTCCTATCTGCAGACAACTAGGAGCTCTAACTCTACTTTTATACTGTTTCCAACTAATCTAGAACCTTCCAGTGGAAGGGGTGAAACTGGAGAAGCACAAACAAAAACAAAGTTTTAGCTCAATGCTGCCATAGACTTGTATTGGACCTCAATACAAGTCAATTGGCATGACCAAGCACTTTTCAGCTGGAATATGACACTTAAGAGTGGCTGCCATCTTTAAAGTCCCGACTGCTGACATATATAGCCGCATGGCGGTTGGAAAGGGGTTAACTAGCAATAGATACCAAACTCTCTGGTATGACAGAGATTTCTGTCTCCATTTGAGCTACTTATTACAGTGTGCGTCATCTGTAGCAGGAGCCATTTCTTTGTAGGTGTTCATTAGAGATGAGCTAATCTATTTGCCGCTTCGTAGATTTGTATCGAATCTTGGAAATTTTCAGCTGCAAAGTGAATCCGAATTTCTTTGGATTCGCTTCGTATTATTTGTAAATCTTCACAAAATTTTACACACTAATGATACGTACGATACGTATGAAACGTAAGAAACGTACGTATGCTGCGTGAGGCGGGACAATGACGATACACCCACGCAAGAGCAGGAAAGTGAAGATACGCCCCCCCTCAGAACTGGAAAAAAACAGCCCGGCCCACCGGGATCTTACTGTTTTGCACGTATAGGGAGTGAAGACTCCTCCCTCAGTGCTCCACCCTCCTCTGAAGTCTGAACCAGTTTAGACCAGCGCTGACCTCAGAGCAAGAGGCAAGCATCATGGCTAAAAAACATCATGGTTGTCAGGACTCCCCCCATTCTGCAGAAATTTCCCCGTTGCGCCGAAGTGCGCCTATTTTCCTTTTTTTCCCCTTCTCAGGTTATTTGGGAGCCCCCTTGGCAAAAAGGATTCTCTATGTGCTGCTTTTTAATGTAATGTATTGCCCCTGTTTGACTCTCACCCAGCTGGAGCGGACATGGCTGTCAGTCAGGACTCCCCCCATTCTGCCGAAAGGTCCCAGTTGCGCCTAAGCGCGCCTATTTTCTTTTTTACCCCCTTCTCAGGTTATTTGGGAGCCCCCTTTTCCAAAAAGGTTCTCTATTTGCTGCTATTCTCTATTATCCATGTGGATTACACATTACCTGTTTAGATAACAATTTTACCTCACATGGATTACAATTGAATTTTGGAATATGTGTTCCAGACAGACAGTGTTTTATCATGCCAACTAGGATCCATAAGTAGAGACTTAAAGGGGTTCTGCAGTTCTGTAAAACTGATGATCTATCCTCTGCATAGATCATCAGCCTCTGATCAGCGGCGGTCCAACACCCGGGACCCCCGCCGATCAGCTGTTTGAGAAGGCAACGGCGCTGCAGGAGCACCGCAGCCTTCTCTGTGTTTACCGCAGGCCAGTGACGTCACGACTAGTATCACTGGCCTGGGCGGGGCTAAGCTCTGTTCACTTCACAATGTTTGCATATTTATGTCTTTGCTGTATATTAACTACACTGTTTTTAATGGTTCAGCACTTTAGCCTATTGTGTGTATTCTTTTTCTGGTACTGCAATGTATCCTATTATGCACTTATTGTACGGTGTTTTTAGTAAATTATTCCCTTATTGATAGCTAGCAGCAGTGAGCACCTTATTTTTCTAGTTTATATGGACTGCCTCTAAAAATTGTCTGCCTAGCCTCGTGCGTATGAAGCAATCGTGCGTCAATAGTACGCTAAGGATTCGTATGCACTTTTGTACGCTAATGCTTAAGTATTGTGTACTTTTAACTACGGTGACTGTACGTATGTAATTTGGGCAGGAATGTTCGCAAAAAACATGTATTTTTTTTTTACGTAGATTCGACGAATAAGTTAGTTTAAATACGAATCTTGTCAGAAATTCGGCTAATATTCGGCGAAGCAAATTTTGAATGATTCGCTCATCTCTAGTGTTCATGATGAAAATCATATTCCTTTGCATCGACAACACAATTCCTTGTACAAAGCAATGGAATTTAACCTTGATAGTGATCTCCTCAAACCATTGTCACATTTAACACATAACACATAACAGTTAGTGGGGTCAAGGACATTGAGATGAAACAAGATGTTAGTACACATAATTGTAGATGTTGTTCATTGATGTTTTATTCATTTTGCTCACTTACATAGCGTTGACATATTCTGCAGAGCTTTACAGACATTAGCATCACTCAATGGGACTCACAATCAGTCTTTGGAGAGTGGGGGGAAACTGATGCAAACACTTGGAAAACATACATACTCCATGCAGATATTGTCCCTGGTCCAAACCTAGGACCCCAGCGTTGCAAGGCACCAGTGCTAACCACTGAGCCACCATGCTGCCACTGTTTTATACAATGTATCGATGTGTATAGTAGTATATAAGGACACTACTGATGGTACATCTTTTTCTGTGCAGAGCTCCCCATCTACAGCACAAGTGTCCATTATGTTTGGCTCTGGATGTGTCTTAACAAAGATAACTTTTTAATAATCCAAAAAGTATCTCCTTTGTCTCTTAGTTTGCCACACATAAACCAGAGATGCACTCTCTGTTTATCTGCTTTGTGCACTGCATCTTTTGGATCCCTGCACTTGCGCTGAACTCTAATTAAAGGGAAAGGATTTCAAATCTGGAAACTGCCCCTTGCAGCCCGCTGTCTATCAGACTGCTTCAGTACAACACATTCTTAACAAGTTGTACATCCCAATGACAGTAAAAGAAGAGCTTAGTGCTGATGCGTCTATCTCATCTCTGCAGACTCAGTCAAGGGATTTTTACTTGAAAAATGCTGAATATTCATTAAAGAAATATAGAGAATCCCTCAGAATATGCAGGGCAAGATTCTGGCGTTCAGCGCTCCTACCTCATACTTATTCTACAGAAACCGCTACAACTTGTGGTGTTCACAGACCTCAGCTAGCAGTTCTGCGCATTTGTTTAAGACATTTCCCTCAAGCTTTCATTAGTCAACATTCTGTATCAAGAAGACAGTTTAAAGAAGGAAGCTAAAGCCTCCTGGAGGAATTGTCTAAAGCGAACACTGGCGATGAAGACATATATATAGCAAAAAAAAAAAAATAGATCCCTTAGAGATTCAGTAGAGCTAGGCATAATTTCTTCTTGAGGTATGATCACAACCGAAAAAGATCTCTTATCAAGGGAATCTTTTACTTTCCATGGAGAGAAGGCTTTATACAGTATGTTGCTGGTATAATGCAGTGACTTAAAAACAGACAATTTATCTTAAGGACACCATGGCAAGATACAATTATATATTAAATGATACTCTGCTGTGCTATAATGTAGCAGGATTTAATGCTACACAATATACAGAATATATATACATATTTTGAAATGCTAACGTGACACTTTAAATGTCAACCCATTAAATGTTCTGTTTCAGATGTAGATTTGTAGTTTAAGTGGTTGTCTCATGATGACTGCCTCTGCTCCAGAGGCGTAGCTACCAGGGGGGGCAGGGGGGGCGACGGCTCCGGGCCCAGTGCCTCTGGGGGGCCCATCAGGGATGGCCTTAGTACAATCAGGCGAATTATGGAAGCGCTCACTTGTATGCAGGGACCCCCATCAGACCTCTGATCAGCCCACCCAGCCACATAAGGTTAAAATAAAAACTTTTCTTACCTGTCCTGCGATGCGGCTGCCCTCCAGTCCGGCCGCTCCACTCTCTTCCATGGCCGGCGCACACTATGACCTGACGCTGCTGATCTGAGGTCTGATGGGGGCAGATTCTGCTGATCTGAGGTCTGATGGGGGCACATTCTGCTGATCTGAGGTCTGATGGGGGCACAATCCGCTGATCTGAGGTCTGATGGGGGCACATTCTGCTGATCTGAGGTCTGCTGGGGGCACAATACGCTGATCTGAGGTCTGATGGGGGCACAATACGCTAATCTGAGGTCTGATGGGGGCACATTCTGCTGATCTGAGGTCTGATGGGGGCACAATACGCTGATCTGAGGTCTGATGGGGGCACAATACGCTGATCTGAGTTCTGATAGGGGCACATTCTGCTGATCTGAGGTCTGATGGGGGCACAATACGCTGATCTGAGGTCTGATGAGGGCACATTCTGCTGATCTGAGGTCTGATGGGGGCACAATACGCTGATCTGAGGTCTGATGAGGGCACAATTCTGCTGATCTGAGGTCTGATAGGGGCACATTCTGCTGATCTGAGGTCTGATGGGGCACATTCTGCTGATCTGAGGTCTGATGGGGGCACATTCTGCTGATCTGAGGTCTGATGGGGGCACATTCTGCTGATCTGAGGTCTGATAGGGGCACATTCTGCTGATCTAAGGTCTGATGGGGGCACATTCTGCTGATCTGAGGTCTGATTGGGGCACATTCTGCTGATCTGAGGTCTGATGAGGGCACATTCTGCTGATCTGAGGTCTGATGGGGGCACATTCTGCTGATCTGAGGTCTAACGGAGGCACATTAAGCTGATCTGAGGTCTGATGGGGGCACATTCTATTGATCTGAGGTCTGATGGGGGCACATTCGGCTGATCTGAGGTCTGATGGGGGCACAATATGCTGATCTGAGGTCTAATGGGGGCACATTAAGCTATTATGAGGTCTGATGGGTGCACATTAAGCTGATCTGAGGTCTGATGGGGGCACATTCTGCTGGTCTGATGGGGGCATATTCGGCTGATCTGAGGTCTGATGGGGGCACATTCGGCTGATCTGAGGTCTGAGGGGGCACAATACACTGATCTGAGGTCTGATGGGGGCACAATACGCTGATCTGAAGTCTGATGGGGGCACATTAAGCTGATCTGAGGTCTGATGGGGGCACATTAAGCTGATCTGAGGTCTGATGGGGGCACATTCTGTTGATCTGATGTCTGATGTGGGCACAATAGGCTGATCTGAGGTCTGATGGTGGCACAATACGCTGATCTGAGGTCTGATGGCGGCACAATACGCTGATCTGAGGTCTGATGGGGGCATATTAAGCTGATCTGAGGTCTGATGGGGGCAGGGGACTGTTAGTTTAGTGAAACTGGGGACAGGTTTCCTTTAACATAGGAGTCCCCTTGTTTTTTACTCCTATTACTCCTATATTTTACTGCATTATGTGGTAGAGTATTTAGACTAGGGTATGTAGAAAGTCTATTGTACTGTACTTAACAGCATAGATGATCTAGCAGTTTATACAGTCATCTTTCTAATACAATATTATAATCACAACTAGTAGTATGTGCCTGTGAAGTTGGAAACGTGCGTTTGGGAAGCCACTAAGTGGGGGGCCCACTCAAGTATGTTTCGCCCCCCCTCCGTGCTGAACCTCTAGCTACGCCTCTGCTCTGCTCATATACACTATTAGAACATATGGACATCTAAAAGGGATCCTCACTTGGGACAACCGTCTATGACCATGGAGGAAAACTATTTACAAAGAGCAGGTATTGCTATGGCAGACCTAGCTTGTAAATATATGGGCAGCCATTCATTTGACCAGTATGTAACACTACCTGCAGCCACTGTATAAATGGTTGCAACTTCTCCAGGTAGATATATGATAAAATAGGAAGACTGAGACAATCTGATTTGATTAAATAATATTTGAATTACTTAAAAATATATTCACTGCAAATTTCTCTGAAGACTTCCCCAAATCAACTTGTTTAAAGAAGGTTGGCCAATATATCTAATTCTGCACATGTGCTGGGAACAGGAAATAAAGGCAGTTAATATTGCACAATGCTGCGCATATGCTGATTGCTGATGCCTTTCACAGCATTTGATGGATGAAACTGGCCACAGGAGCCTCCATCAACAGCCATTTTGGGACCAGAGAAGCTGGACTATAAGTGGCTCTGTCACCTGGATCAACCCTACCAGGCACATAGTCTGATTAAAACGATACCTGTCTTATGTCTGTCGGTGGTATCGTTGTGAAGAAACATTATGCAAATTAACTATTCAAGCAACAGCGTACGAGCTTATGTGGTTCAAGCGCCTTTCCGGCGACTCCCCTGGTGCTCCATAATGACACCACTCTGCTTTTCATCATGGCCCCCTGCCTTTAGATTGACAGCAATAGACTGCACTCGTGTCCAGAAGAGTAACATAATGTTTATAAGGCCGAAAAAAAGACATCTGTCCATCCAGTTCCGCCTGTTTTCCTACAAGTTGATCCAGAGGAAGGCAAAAAAACCCTGTGAGGTAGAAGCCAGTTTTCCCCACTTTAGGGAAAAAAATTCCTTCCCGACTCCAATCAGGCAACCAGAATTACTCCCTGGATCAACCCCCCCTCTCTAGTAACTATAACCTGTAATATTATTACCCTCCAAAAATACATCCAGGCCCCTCTTGAACTCTTTTAGTGAACTTACCATCACCACCTCCTGAGGCAGAGAGTTCCATAGTCTGACTGCTCTTACCGTAAAGAATCCTCTTCTATGTTTGTGTACAAACCTTCTTTCCTCCAGACGCAGAGGATGTCCCCTCGTCACAGTCACAGTCCTGGGGATAAATAGATCGTGGGAGAGATCTCTGTACTGACCTCTGATATATTTATACATAGTTATTAGATCTCCCCTCAGTTGTCTTTTTTCTAAAGTGAATAAGCCTAATTTTGATAATCTTTCTGGGTACTGTAGTCCACCCATTCCAGTTATTACTTTAGTTGCCCTCCTCTGAACCCTCTCCAGCTCTGCTATGTCTGCCTTGTTCACAGGAGCCCAGAACTGTACACAGTACTCCATGTGTGGTCTGACTAGTGATTTGTAAAGTGGCAGGACTATGTTCTCATCACGGGCATCTATGCCTCTTTTGATGCAGCCCATTATCTTATTGGCCTTGGCAGCAGCTGTCTGACACTGGTTTCTGCAGCTTAGATTTCTGTTCACTAAAATTCCTAGGTCCTTTTCTAT
Source organism: Rhinella marina (assembly GCA_900303285.1). Classification (NCBI taxonomy): domain Eukaryota; kingdom Metazoa; phylum Chordata; class Amphibia; order Anura; family Bufonidae; genus Rhinella; species Rhinella marina. Next base: position 122,893 of record ONZH01010978.1, on the reverse strand, counting down.
GTCAGAGTTACCCAATATTTTACCATTTAGTATGTACTGGTGACTTGCATTATTCCTTCCCATATGCATAACTTTACATTTGTCAGTGTTAAACCTCATCTGCCACTTCTCTGCCCAAGCCTCCAGTCTATCCAGATCCATCTGTAGCAGTGTACTGTCCTCTTCTGTGTTAATTACTTTACACAGTTTAGTGTCATCTGCAAAAATTGATATTTTACTGTGCAAGCCTTCTACAAGATCATTAATAAATATATTGAAGAGAATAGGGCCCAATACTGACCCCTGTGGTACCCCACTAGTGACAGTGACCCAATCTGAGTATGTACCGTTAATAACTACCCTCTGTTTTCTATCACTGAGCCAGTTACTTACCCACATACAGACATTTTCTCCCAGGCCAAGCATTCTCATCTTATATACTAACCTTTTATGTGGTACAGTGTCAAATGCTTTGGAGAAGTCCAGATATACGACATCCATTGATTCGCTGCGGTCTAGTCTAGAACTTACCTCCTCATAGAAACTGATTAAATTGGTTTGACATGACCGATCCCTCATGAAGCCATGCTGATATGGAGTAATTTGCTTATTTTCATTGAGGTACTCCAAGATAGCATCTCTTAGAAAACCCTTAAACAGTTTACCCACGACAGATGTTAAACTTACCGGCCTATAGATCCCGGGCTCTGTTTTTGGACCCTTTTTGAATATTGGAACCACATTTGCTATGCGCCAATCCTGTGGAACACTCCCCGTCAGTATAGAGTCCTTAAATATCAGAAATAAGGGTCTGGCGATGACATTACTTCATTCTCTTAGGATACGGGGGTGTATGCCATCCGGTCCTGGCGATTTGTCTATTTTAATCTTTTTAAGACGTAGCTCTACTTCTTCCTGGGTCAGACAGGGCACTTTTAATGGGGAATTTACTTTTATATTCTGCATTTCATCTGACAGTTTATTTTCCTCAGTGAATACAGTGGAGAAAAAGATATTTAGTAGCTTTGCTTTCTCCTCATCGCTCTCTGCAACTCCCCCCTCATTACTCTGTAAGGGGCCGACACCAACCAGGTTTATACTTTTTACCATTTATATAATTAAAGAACATTTTAGGGTTAGTTTTACTTTCTTTCTTTCAACGAAGATGTTGTATGCACACGTTGCTCTGGTCACCCCAGAAAAAATGTTCAAGTGTGCCCATGTTGTAGGCAGGTCCAAAATGACAGAAGGAGGAGCAACACAAGTAGACAGGGGCCAATACATGTAGGCAGAGACAACAGAAGTAGGCGGAGTCAGCAATACCATTGTGCAGCACAAAATACTGCCCGAGCAGAACCAAATACCACAGTAGAGCACAGAATACTGCTTCTCCTGCTGCAGTATTCAACTGTGTCACCGTCCTGATGACAGCCTTATATTTGAAATCAGAAGGGCCGCTGTGGCTGCTGACCAGGTGCATAAGTACCTAATGCTTCTTGCATTAATCAATGATGGGAGCATCAGATCATTATTTACCTGGCCAGTGGTTGTGAGAAGGCTCAAGCGGTTCCCTGAGTATCGGCCTACTGCGAAATTTCCCTGTAAGGTCTATAGCCAGTCTATTCCTGGCTGGAAACAAGGATTAAACCATTCTACAGGTATAATAATCACTATCTGCCTTTAGGTTTACTTCCCAGCACATGTGCAAAATTAATTAGTAGCCAATCCTTTCATGCAAAAAAAAGACATAATTACTAAAGATGAGTGAAGTATATGAAAATGCAATTCTGCTGCTTCAACGAATTTCACAAAAAAATTTGCTTTGTGATGAATTACTTGTCACGAAGCACATTTCTTTGTACAGTAAGTAGTGGGTGCAATGACAGGGAGCAGCGATTGCGCTGCCTCCCCATCATTGTACCCCTCAGATGCCGCATTCATACATGATGGCGGCATCTAATATACAGTACATAATACCATGTAAAATAAATTTTAAAAAATCATACTTGCCTCATCCATTTGCTCACAATGGGCTGGCCGACAACATCTTCCTTGAAGAGCTGGCGCGAAATCTCGAGCGGACCAAGATGACATCATCACTATGTCACTTTGCATGGGATTTTGGCCAAGATCTTCAGGCAAGATGGCAGCAGCCGGCCAGTCACGAGCAAGTGGAGAAGTTAAATATGATTTTTTTGTTTGTTTGTTTTTTGCACTATTTAAGTTTAAGTTTGCTACCCCAAACCATGAGGAAATTCGACTTTGTGGCGAATTGAATTTATCCTCAAATTTGGATCGAGAAGTGAACTTCGATTCGCACAGACAAGTAATTACATTTCAAGTTGACTGTACCCACATGGCCTTGCTGTAGCAATGAGTAGTGAGAACTTTTATAACCCTGTCAGTTCTCACCACTCCTACTGTACAATATATGTGTGGAGTAGTTTGGAATCAAATAGCATTTTCACTTTATTGCAGGTAGTATACACTCCTAGTGCATTGTGCATTTCTCCATCCTTCTTGTGTATCCCTCATTAGGACACATGGAGAATTATTCAGTAATCTCTGGCAGTACTACACTACTTCTTCCTCCTCTGCTCTTCAAAACTCCCGGGGCTCAACACAGTCTCAGGTCTTTGATTTGATAAAATTCAAAACAGGGATAGAGACTGATAACACTTGAAAGGGCATCTGTCAGCAGATTTGTACCTATGACACTGTCTGACCTGTTACATTTGCGCTTGGCAGCTGAAGGCATCTATGTTGGTCTCATGTTCATATGTGCCCGCATTGCTGAGAAATATGATGTTTTAATATATGCTAAAGAGCCTATAGGAGCAAAGGGGGTGTTACCATTACACCTAGAGGCTCTGCTCTCTCTGCAACTACACAGCACTAGGAATGAATAGAGGAAGAGGCTCTATCCAAACTACTTCACATTTAGACACTTACAAAATGAGCGGTAAGACCTTCTATAACCCTGTAATTAGCTGTATAAAGAGCTATTGGACAATGACTTTATATACTGTATCATTACATGCATTTGTATATTGACTATGTAGTGTAGTAAATAGTCCATTTGCTCATAGTCTCAGCAATCCCTAGGCTGTCTCGTATAACTAAGAGCATACTGTATAGTGTTTGTAAGCAATATGTTTACTCCTATGTTATTATTTCCTAGATGTTGCTATTCTATTTGCATTCCATCACACCAAACTCTGCTTCTTTTTGCTTCATGTTCTTCTTCTAATGGACTGCTGGTTTTGACAGTTCTTCCTTGTTTGCCAGAGTTGTGTCAGCTTCCGGAGCACAGACACTCAATCTGCATTCTGTTGCAGGCTCCAAGGGATATGCAGATGAGTTCTTGAATGGCTTGTCACCGCCGCAGACTGAGGAAAAGAACAGGATGCGTTTGGAAGTTCAGTCTGCGGATAACTGTGCACACAGAATACCTGAACAAAATTATAGAAACTAATTCTCTCAACATATTAACTATGTACATCAGTGTGGGAGAAGTTTAAAAAGTTTGGGAAATCAGCTAAATTTAACCATTGAACAGAATACCTGTGGAAGTTACAATTATAAATCTGCTCTCAATGCCATGAAGGGTAGCATTAAAGAGGGTCTACGTACGTCATATTTATTTATTTATTTATTTATTTATTTATTTATTTATTTATTTTAGGACTTGTGTTCTTGAAGAATAAGAGTGTTTATCTATAATTTTTGCTAAATCATCACCTCACTCCATATGTAGTGCCCAACTGCTATGGCAGTGGTTCCCCTGCAAATGTTTTTTATATACAATTTTGATACGTATGGTTCAAAAAGCATGAAAATGTGAGTTATGTTATAATTATGCATTTTCTGTATAAAAGGTAGATAAAAGATAATAGGCCACTATTACCAGCCACTAGTTGGAGCTCTATCCCCCTCCCTACAGGGAGGAGTAAGAACTTTAGTGTAGAGACAATGGTTGCCTGGGAATTGTTGAGTGTAGGCCAAGAGGAGATGCGAGTAAAATCTCTGTGGAGATAACCTGCCTAATAAGAAGCTTCTAGATACAATGGCAAACATTGTCCAGCAAGTGAAAAGCTTCTGGCCCCAAAAAAGCTTAAAAAAGGCATAATCCAGATATGCCCTATATAATACATCCTGCAGTCGAAAACTGTAGTAAACTGAGAAGAAAAACTGTTTCCCAATGTTTTATGTCATTAAAGTAAAGAATAAAGTGAACATAATTGTTATCACCACATCCGCATTGACCTGAACTATAAAACAATTAATTTAACCTGCACACAGTTACAATATTCTTTTTTAAATAAAAAAATGTGTTTTTTGGACAAAAGTAGTAAAACATAAAAAAACCTGTATAAACTCTGCATCATTGCAAAATCATCGTATTATTTATACCATATGGCGAATGCCATAAAAACCAAATCCAAAAAGAAAAACTCAAAAATTACAGAATGACTGTTTTTTCCATCCCCCTACATCAAAAAGTTAAATAAAAGTTTTTCAATGTACATGTACAACAAAGTAGCACCGATAAAAAATGTAAGTCATCCTGCAAAAGAAAGTCCTCATATACAGTGCCTACAAGTAGTATTCAACCCCCTGCAGATTTAGCTGGTTTGATAAGATGCAAATAAGTTAGAGCCTTCAAACTTCAAACAAGAGCAGGATTTATTAACAGATGCATAAATCTTACAAACCAAAAAGTTATGTTGCTCAGTTAAATTTTAATAAATTTTAAACATAAAAGTGTGGGTCAATTATTATTCAACCCCTCAAACCACCAGAATTCTGTTTGGTTCCCCTAAAGTATTAAGAAGTAGTTCAGGCACAAAGAACAATGAGCTTCACATGTTTGGATTAATTATCTGTTTTTCCAGCCTTTTCTGACTATTTAAGACCCTTCCCAAACTTGTGAACAGCACTCATACATGGTCAACATGGGAAAGACAAAGGAGCATTCCAAGGCCATCAGAGACAAGATCGTGGAGGGTCACAAGGCTGGCAAGGGGTACAAAACCCTTTCCAAGGAGTTGGGTCTACCTGTCTCCACTGTTGGGAGCATCATCCGGAAGTGGAAGGCTTATGGAACTACTGTTAGCCTTCCACGGCCTGGACAGCCTTTGAAGGTTTCCTCCCGTGCCGAGGCCAGGCTTGTCCGAAGAGTCAAGGCTAACCCAAGGACAACAAGGAAGGAGCTCTGGGAAGATCTCATGGCAGTGGGGACATTGGTTTCAGTCAATACCATAAGTAACGTACTCCACCGCAATGGTCTCCGTTCCAGACGAGCCCGTAAGGTGCCTTTACTTTCAAAGCGTCGTGTCAAGGCTCGTTTACAGTTTGCTCATGATCACTTGGAGGACTCTGAGACAGACTGGTTCAAGTTTCTCTGATCTGATGAGACCAAGATCGAGATCTTTGGTGCCAACCACACGGCGTGACGTTTGGAGACTGGATGGCACTGCATACAGACCCCAAGAATAACATGCTCCCTACAGTCAAGCATGGTGGTGCCAGCATCATGCTATGTCTGTGGGGCTGCTTCTCAGCAAGGGGCCTGGCCATCTGGTCCGGCATCCATGGGAAGATGGATGAAGCACGGCCCTTACCTGGAGATTTTGAAAGTAGCCTAAGAACCTCCGCTCCTCCATCAAGGATCTTAAGATGGGTCGTCATTTCATCTTCCAACAAGACAACGACCCAAAGCACACAGCCAAGAAAACCAAGGCCTGGTTCAAGAGGGAAAAAATCAAGGTGTTGCAGTGGCCTAGTCAGTCTCCTGACCTTAACCCAATTGAAAACTTGTGGAAGGAGCTCAAGATTAAAGTCCACATGAGACACCCAAAGAACAGATAACTTGGAGAAGATCTGCATGGAGGAGTGGGCCAAGATAACTCCAGAGACCTGTGCCGGCCTGATCAGGTCTTATAAAAGACGATTATTAGCTGTAATTGCAAACAAGGGTTATTCCACAAAATATTAAACCTAGGGGTTGAATAATAATTGACCCACACTTTTATGTTTAAAATTTATTAAAATTTAACTGAGCAACATAACTTTTTGGTTTGTAAGATTTATGCATCTGTTAATAAATCCTGCTCTTGTTTGAAGTTTGAAGGCTCTAACTTATTTGCATCTTATCAAACCAGCTAAATCTGCAGGGGGTTGAATACTACTTGTAGGCACTGTAACTACGTCAACAGAGAAATAAAATAAAGTTATAAAAAAATTGCCAAAACTGGCTGTGATTGTGAAAGAACTGCATGATAGTGTTATAAAAAGAGCTAAGAAAATAGACGAGAGATCATTTGCTGCTACATTCATTCTTTATGGTAGTGCTGGATATAGGCAAACACTCTACTTGGCTGTCTTCAGCGCTCCCAAAGGGAACTAATGGTCAGTTGGACTCATGCTCAACCTGCGTTTCCATTAGTTTGGGAAAGGGACTCCTGTTCTCAAGATCGTGGGGGTTCCAGTGATTGGACCCCTCAGTTAGTTATAACTTCTAAACTTGGCACAACTCCTTTAACTGACTATCCCTTTTCTGAAATACCATCCTAGGAAATACCATGCAGATTTTGCCTAATGTTCTATTAGGTATTCTTAGTTAATACAATCAGAATTGCCATCAATTGGCCAGTGTAGAGGGGTAAAAAATGGTCTCTCTGTAGGACCCAGCACACCCAGACATTGCTCTGACAGTCCATTGACTTCAATGGGCAAAATGTAATGTTTCATTTCCCGTTTGGTGAAGCTATAAAGCAGGGGTAGGCAACCTTCGGCACTCCAGCTGTTGTCCCAGCATGCATACTTGCTCTGTTCTTTTAAGAACTCTCATAGAAATGAATGGAGCATGCTGGGAGTTTCTCAACAGTTGGAGAGCCGAAGGTTGCTGACCTCTGATGTAGAGGAACCTAATACAGATTACAGCTCGTTGCTAGTTCTGCAGCAGGATATCCTATCATCACCTTTTAGACAATTTTGGGACTTGTCAGTTAGTAATTTAAAGAACAACTTGGATGTTCTTAATGGAGAATATACTTTCAATATGGATCACTTCCTGACAAATATTCCAGCTGAATATGGTCATGTATCAGAATTGACAAACAAGTATCTTCCATATGATGCAAACTGAAATGAATTTTCCTCCGTCCGCTGCATGTTATTACTAGACAGCATTTGACACTGAGACCCTATGGCGTTTTATTATGCAATGTAATGTCTTCAACGACTGGACCTTTGCGAAGTCACAGCCTTTTCCTCTCGATTGAAGAAGTACTTTTTCACAAAACCCAGACAGGTTTCTAAAGACGAGCTTCACTTCTATAACATGAAACGCTTTACAGTTTTGGAAATACGTACATCTTCCCTCCCTATCCGTTAAAATGTGTCAAAGCCCCACAAGTTCTGCTGGAGAATGAAAATAAAAAGGGTTGCCCTTTCTCTTTCACCTTTTTGGCAACTCTGCAAGAATTCCTTTGTCAAAAGAAAGCAGAAGTTGCAAAATCATTATGAAAAGGAAAAAAGACGAAGAATGGCAAGTTCATATAAATATTTGTAATCAAACAATGGCGCTTACAGAATGACATAAGAACCCCCCTACTGTTTGGTGTCCTGGTGTTTTATTGGTGAAAGAAAATTCATTATTGGATGTGGCATTGCTGGATTTTAAAACAAAATTGGACATTCTTTTTTTTTTCTATTAATTTCCTTTAAAACACATAGCAACAAAGGGACCGGGAAAAATGGCACCGCAGGTGGTGGAAAGTAAGAAGAAGGGAAAAAAAGGGCATTCTATTACAAATAAAAATAAAGTATTTTTACATTTTAAGGGAAAATGAGGCTCGCTCGTGCAGTGGTTCTTGCAGAGCCAGCCATTGATCTTTTTAAGAGACGACATAAAAACACTAAATAAAAGAAAATGAAAGCCCATTAATACAATCTATAGAAAGACAACTTCAACAAATTGATCAATGCAGGAGAAATCATTTCTAACCTTTCCCCTTATGAAGAGTGTATTTTCCTTTTTTTTAAAAGTAAACAACAAATTATCGGTTTCAAGTGTTTTGCAGGTAGCGGTATTGAAAATAGAGCAATTCATCAGCATGTAAGAACACAATATTTTCTCTCGCACATATGAGGGATTTGTGAGGTCTTTATCAATTTGGTTAATTTAGATTTTCCTGATTATTTGGAAGCAATCGTGTAACTGAATTCTTCCAGGTCTAATCAGTAAAGAAAGGAAGCTGTTCTTGAAGGTTGTTTGGAAAAGTGTTACTCGAGCGCTTGGTACCTGTGTATTCATATATATGTCTCTAAACTGAACCTATTAGTATATCTTCTTCTTCTTCTGTGATACAACTAGCATCAAATGAAAAAAGACCTAAAAAACTTTGATTGAGCTGAGATTTACAAAGTATAAACTGCTGGTGGTGCTTGGGCAATGATCACACAACCTAGGTGGTGCATAATTTTCTTTGGGTTCTGCAGTGGGGTATGTGCTGAGGCACATTATTACTGGTAATGATGATAGGTCAGTAGCAAATGAGCTACAGGAGGCCATGAATGAAGTAAGATTCAAGTAGATGGTTTATTATGGTCTGGGCGATCACTGCAGGGGCTCATGCAGGACCAATTTGAGATACCATGGCTGTACTTGAGAAATAGCAGCTATTCTTATGCAGCGCTCTTGGCATGCATCTGTCCACCAAATCAACACCACCAATATACTACAGAAACTTCTCAGCAAACTCCTTACAAGATTTTACGGATGGACCACCCAGCTTCTTGAAGTTCCACTATTTATCCCTTTTCAAATTTTGTTAATAGTGCAAATGGTGCACACCTTCATCTACTGTGAATGGTGAACACTTTAACAACACCAAATTAACAGCCCTCTAAGACAAAACATGAAAAACAATGATGCCAGACAAAAAAAAACTCTGTCGATCATCAAAGTCTTGGAACTTTGATCACTACATGTAATACCCTCCATCATTGCCATATTGTTAAATAGTTTTATACTGTATCTTAAAGGCTATGTACACCTTCTGAGGCAATTTTTACTTACAATTACATTTTACTCATTTTGTCCTAAAAAATTGTTTTTTCAGTTGTTCTTTATTAAAAATATTGAGCCGTTCTGTTACAAAGGGTTAACTGTTTATCTAACTGTGAATCGTACTTTTTATGTTCACTTTGTATCGGTCATCTAATAAACCTTATCTCTAATTTACTAAGAGGTCATAAACACCTATTTAAGGCTACTTTCACACTAGCGTTTTAAAATTCCGGTATTGAGTTCCGTTATAGGGGCTCAATACCGGAATAAAACGCTTCAGTTTTGTTCCCATTCATTGTCAATGGGGACAAAACTGAACTGAAGACAACGGAATGCTCCTGAAAGCATTCCGTTCCGTCTTCAGACCGGAGAACAAACCGCAGCATGCTGCGGTTTGCTCTCCGGTCCAGGCATCCGCACCAAGACGGATCCGGAATGACCCCCAATGCAAGTCAATGGGGGTGGATCCGTCTGGTGTGACCATAATGGTAACCGGATCCGCCCTCCATTGACTTTCAATGGAGTCCATTACGGATCCGGCTACACATAGACACATACAGACACAGACATACACATAAACATAAACATACACACACATATAGACATACAAACACACATACATACTTACATGCTCCCGGCAGGTCTTCGGAGCGTCAGAGGGACAGGACAGCTCACACAGGTCACGATTCCCACAGCGCCCTCTGCTGGGCGCCTGGTGGAATCGTCATCTGATGACGATTCCACCAGGCGCCCAGCAGAGGGCACTGTGGGGAATCGTGACCTGTGTGAGCCGTCCTGTCCCTCTGACGCTCCGAAGACCTGCCGGGAGCATGTAAGTATGTATGTGTGTTTGTTTGTCTATATGTGTGTGTATGTTTATGTTTATGTGTATGTATGTACTGTGTGACATGTGTGGGACCGGAGCGCGGTTCCGGCTCCACACATGTCACTGCGGCAGGCCTGATCCGGCAGCACCCTTCACCTGCCGGATCAGGCCTGCCGCCAGTGTGAAAGTAGCCTTAGCCACATTCTTATCTGTAAGATAAGAACTGAACTATAATGAGTCTTTATAAGGTCAGAGAGCAAAGATAAGGAGCCCATCAGGTACAGAAAAAAAGGCTCCATATTTGTAATAAACACCAAAAAATATTTTTATCTTAAAATGAGTACAATGCAATAATAAAAAAAGGTGTACATAGCTATAGCTCCTTCTAGGTGTGTTGATTAAACATTCACTGGCACATGCGCAGGCGTAAAGGGCCAGGCAGGAAGACGCAGGAAGTGAGGATGCCGGGCCCTGTCACTAAAGGGGAAAGGCATTTCTGAAATGGTGCTCTGAAGTGTTAGGCCCGTCCCTTGGTGCTATAAACACCTCATTAGCATATATAATAAAACAGATTTCTTTACAAGGGGGCCACTGATTTCAAGCACAGAAGGATCATTTGACTCAGCATGATCAACCCTAACAGGCATGCTGACAGATGTTCTTTAAAGGGTTGTTCACATTACATTTATGACATACAAATAAGAAGAAAGGTGGGAACCACATGAAATGATATTGTAGGGGATGTCCTAAAAACCTAAAAATAAAAATGTTTCATAATGTTTCCATAACAGTGTTAGGGTGATTTTACATAGTCTGATGCAGGGCCATGGGAAGATGTTCTGCAACAAGAAAGGATTTTTCTGCTGACATAAAATGTCTGATCAGTTAACATTAGCCATTCAGCTCATTTGTTTGCTGTACTATTTAAATTGGGTAATGATCAGGAATATACATTACAGTGAATACCTGTCTGCCGGTGTAAAAGGCATTTAAAGGGGTTCTCCGGGAATTAAGAAAATGAAAATACCTAAATATTACTTTATTATAAATATATTCCCAAATACCTTTCATTAGTTATAATGGCTCGTTTTGTCTGGGGAGCAATCATTAGGAAAAATGAAATGGCTGCCGTCCTATTACTACACACAAAACCTATTGTGTCCTAATCACATAGCAGGACACAGCCACACCTTCTCTCTGTCTCCTCATGAACTCTATTCCTACAGAGATTCAGCTGAAGATCATATTAAACAGTATTCAGGATCATAACCTCTGACAAGCAGAGCAGAGAGGAGGATGAGGCAGCTCTTTACCTCAGTGTTGTGAAGTAACCTGTCCTCTTGTGTGATTAGGGCAGGTTTTGTGTATACTAATAGGACAGTAGCAATTTTAGTTCTCCTAATGATTGCTCCCCAGAGAAAACAAGCCATTATAACTAATGAAAGGTATTTGGTAATATATTTATAATAATGTAATATTTATGTATTTTCATTTTCTTAATTCCCGGAGAACCCCTTTAAGGGGCCTTTCTGAGAAAAAGTTACTTCTTATTTAATACCTGCATCCTAAAACAGAAAATTGATACCTGCCACCCGCTGTTCCAGTCCTCCGTGCTGCCTCCTGTGTATCCATGTTCCGATCCCCAGAATATTTACATCCAGCGCAGCATGGGCATGGTCACATGTTCTGCTGCAGCCAATAACTGACTTCAGGGGTGAAATGGCCACAAATGTTACATCAATGCTGAAGCCAGTCATTGGCTGCAGTGGAGCATATGAATATGCAGCGCCGGATGTAAATACTCCAGGGACCAGAACATGGACACACAGGAGGCAGCATGGAGGACTGCTGTGGATGAGTAGCAGGTAAGTATCAATCAGGAGACAGGCTGAGAGCATTAGATGAACAGCCTTAGGCCCCATTCACACGACCGTATGTATTCTGTGATCCGTATAAAAATGGAACGGAAGACACGGAAAGTCTTCCGTAGTGTTCCGCAATTTTGCGGACCCATTGACTTTACTGGGGCTACGGACGTGATTTCGCGGCCAAGTGTAGGACATGTTTTATTTTTTTTTGCAGGGGAACTTCCATGAGATAAGGGATGCGGAATGCACATGGTGTGCATTCCGCATTTTTTTCTCCTATGGAAAAATGAATGGGTACGTATGGTTCCGCAGCTTATCCGCATTTTTGCGGATAAGCTGCGGAAATGTACATACGGTTCGTGTGAATGAGGCCTTACTGTTTAAATATTTAACATGACCTGCTATGGAGAGTGACTGCTTGTGCATGTCCAGTTAGCCAGATTGGGTCCTAAAGCCCACTTGTATATCACAGCACTCACATCTATCCAATCACACTTTAATAACTTTCTGCTTCATTTTCCATAGAAGTGAACTATGTTCCATTGTAACAACTTTATCATTTTTTAATCAACAGGTCAGGTCAAATCAGTTACACAGCTCCTTCAAGCTCCATGGTCATTCTCATAAGCATTTCTCATGCATCTTTTACGTCCTTGTAAGTTTAGACAGATCTTCTAGACTACACTGCCCTCCTCTTTCACAGTCCTCTGTCACCGATCTGTGTTCGCAATTGGGAGCTACACTTTCACATGAACTTTTCTTTATCTTTTATCATAAATCCAAAGCAAACATCCTCCAAAAGTAATTCCAAGATGCCCAACTTCATTTATATGTGTACCGAAATCAGGAAGACTCGGTACTGCCTGTCTCTTTGTAACTCACACAAGTGACATTTCTTTTGGATTTCAGACTGGAATTTTCTCCTTCACATCCTATCTCAACATCTGCTGAGAAAAACAGAATTTTTAGTTAGCTGCTTGCTGGAAGAAAGGCACCTCCAACAGAAAGTCTCTCAAAACCTGCGGTTTAAAAGGGACTGATAGATGAAAGGAGGCGAGCTATCACACTTTCCTTTAGAAGAATGCATGGTAACAACTTCATAACCCCAAAAGTCAGTTTTTTCACTTACTAAAGAAACAGATTGTTTTATTTTTGAACTCAGATCCATTTTCATGTCCAGTTCGTCTCTTTATAAATGTCTCTTTTTGTCTTCTGGAGTGGCTTATTCTGTGAAAAGAAAAGAGAAATCTATATTGAATGTCAATAATGCACAGAAGACTTGGGGAAATTGTGTTAAACATACATAGAAGTATAGAAGCACTAACAAAGATCAGCAACACATTAAACCAAGAAAATTTTAGTATTTCTCAAATGGACCATGCTCAATAATTGTCAGATCTTTCAGCCAGTGCAACATGAAATCTTGTGATTATGCCTTTTCTCATGAAAATGTAAAGATCGTATCTACAAGTGGTTTGAGCACAGAGGATGTCCAAAGCTTATAATCAGGACAAGTCTATCCAACCTAAGGTGTCAGAAAGGAATTTCTCCAAGTATATAGACAACTACAATATTTTTTTAATTGATGACCTATTTGCTGGATAGGTCATCAGTATCTGATTGGTGGGGGTCTGACTCCCAGGACCCCTGTAGATTAGTTGTTTGAGAATGCACTTGTGCTCATACTAGCGCTGCAGCCTTCTCGTTTGTCACCAAGAACGGTGCTACATTGGACCAGCAGTCATCCCTTTGCTTTGAAAAAGGGAATTCCACATGGCCAGTTTTTACGTCTGCGCCAGAATTGTTCTAACAAAAAGAGAATTCCTTTTATAGGAACATGACCTTAGAGAAACATTCCTCTCTAGGGGATATCCTGATTTTACTTTACGAACAGCTTTTCAGAATGCTATCACTAAAAACCGCACTGAACTGTTGGTACCAAAATCCAAAATAGAGGGTGACCCTAAAATTAGGCTAATTACTACCTTCAGTGACGCTACTGGTCAGGCCAGGAAGGTGTTACACAAACACTGGCCTATTTTGCTCATGGATCCCGATATTAAGGAAGCAATACATGATTATCCTCAAGTCACTTTCAGAAAGGGTAACAGTCTCAGGGACCTACTTGTTCACAGCCACTACACCCACCCACCTAAGAAAGGTACTTGGTTGGAAAGAGCACCCAAAGGTTGGTATAGGTGTAGTGGCTGTGTCGCTTGTAAAGTTATCCAATCAGGGAGGTCCTTCACAAGTACCAATCTGAACCGGTCCTTTGAGATTAGGACCTTTGTGACATGTAGAACTAGCGGTGTTATTTATAAGATCACTTGCCCCTGTGGAATGGAATATATTGGGAAAACCAAACGTGAATTACGACGCTGGATAGGAGAACACCTGGGTGACATCGAGCACCGAAGGGAGACTCCTATTGTCTTGACATATACACACTTGTCACCAGGGTACTCCCCTTAGCATTAAAGTAATGGGGATTGATGTTGTTAATTTCTCGACAAGAGGTGGAGATTGGGACCGGTGCTTTTACAACGGGAGGCACGGTGGATATTCCGTTTAAAAATGTTTTTTCCATCGGGTCTCAATGAACAGCTGAACTTTAGTCGCTTCCTTTGATGGGAGGATGTTTCTGGCTCCTCAATCTATGACTTGTATACTTGTTTAATTTTTTAATTTCGATAACCGGTACCCTGGGTACATTATTTTACCATCTGCACATTAATTAATCTATGTCAGATGTTTTATTAGTACTGTAACATTGTGCCTTTTGGCCCTTACTCAATAGGTTACCCTTATTTTAATTTAGGGCACCTTTTTGTGTTCTTTAGTTGGATGTCAGGCAGGTCAGGGTGGTATAGGGCGTATCATGGTTAGGCTCGAGGACAGGGCCCCCCACTATCAGGGGGTATCCCTGGGCTGAGTTTACTCTTAGGGTAAATTAGGGACAATTTCCATTCTCCCCCCATAACTGCCCTATTTCAATTGTAATTGATGATTTGATTATCTCCAGCTTCAATGCAACCTTTTCCATGTGCAATGATTATTGTCCCCAGGATCCTGTTTGTATGATGTTTTTTTTTTCCTTAGAAAAGTACTGTTTAACTGCCAAAGTATTGAGTATATTCTATGTACTCTCGCCATTAATCGGACCATGCATCGGTCTTCTGTATAAAATCTGTACAAATTTTGATATTGTTTATCTTTGCAGTTTTATGTGAGCTCTGTGCAAGGATAGAGTCATTGTTGCCTGGCAACAGAGTCACATGATCGCATAATCGGCAGAATATGATCTGGCACGCAGGAAGTGGTGTTTAGAATCGCGCGCTCTTCCATAAATCGAGGACACTGTTTGACTGCCAGGATTCATCTACACTGGTCGGTATTGGTGAGTGTGAGGTGTCATCAGCTCTTCACCTCCTGTTTGTTTGTTTAATTCCACGCTGTGGTCATTTAGCGTTGGGTTTTGTTTTTTTTTTTGTTTGTTTTTTTTTCTCCTCATCCTCAGGGTTTGTATTTACTGCATTAATAGGTGTGCTTTTGCACTTTGACTGCATTGCTTGTTGTCCCCTGATGAGCTTTAATGTTTATAAAGTGAAACATGCATGTCGGGAATAGGCATGCGGCATACTGTATTTGCAGGGCATTGATTATCTTTAACTAGGTTGTTTTTCTGGGGGGTATAGGCCTGTGTAATAGACGGGGGTCTGCGTTTCTTGTGCACAAACCGCAGAATCTCGCAGCCTCTCATTTAGACTAAATATTGTGGTCTGTTTAACCCCAGCATTCTGTGTATGATTTTACTACTGACCATAGTAGTTTTGGTGTGTTTTAATCCACTGTTATTTGTCTTAACATTTGATGTCCAGTGTTAGTACAATTTGATACTGTGTGGTTACATAATTGTTTGGATGCAGCCGAGCATCCTGATTGTCTATTTATGTATATGAACATGGGGGGGGAGGTTTCCTCTTTTAATAATTATATGAATAAAAGGTAAATTTTATAGATTGGTACACACTACTTGGTTATTTTTTGTTATTCACTTTAGTGTTTACGGCCTATGCTATATTTTTTGGGGGCTTGTGTAGTCTCAAGAACAGGGCTGCCCATTTGATAGTGGCTGTGCTTGGTATCGCAGGTCAGCCCATTTACTTCAATGGGGCTAAGCTGCGCCTAGGTCATGTGAAGAATGAACATGACATCATATGACTTAGGCAAAACTGCGAGAAGGCCACAGAGCTTTTGACTGTATGTAGTCAATATCCAATGGAAAATCAATAAATTAAGTAGCATGTGTGTGAACTCTGGAAGAACATCTGACTGTCATATTTTTAAACTACCAATTAATGACCCTGCAGCCATTAGGGAAGTTCTATTGGAGGGTGACCGCATGAATGTTCTTCTGTAACTGTCTAGGTCCCCAATATTCTGTTGTTCTAAATAAATGTCAACCAATCTAACTTTCATTCAGGACAGTCATAGCTTTATATTTCTTCGGCTCCCCACAACCTTCTTGCAGTCCCCCAACCTCAACTCATAACCGAGGAAGCTGAAAATAAAGGCATGCATTTACCACCATACATGTCTTGGCAGTAAAATCTGCAGTTATTAGGAGAATTTTTTATAGTAGTCTGGGCCAGATGGTCAAGAAAACTGTATTTTTCTGCACAGTAATCACCAATTTGGTCTGCAGAGCACCTGTGTAGACCTGGTATCTACTACTATATGCTCAATGTATGGTGGTCTCATTCAATAACTTACCACAGTCCTTATTTTTGTAACCTCCACTTTATTTTCCCACAAATATGGCACTAACCAGATTTGCATACTTATAGATCCATACTTGGCTGCTATTTCGCATTTATTTTGCACTACACTACTGCTAGTAACTACAGCTTGTAATATTCTTACATTCAATAAATACATCCAGGCCCCTCTTGAACTATTTTAATAAGCTCACTATCACTACCTCTTCTGCCAGAGAGTTCCATAGTCTCACTGCTCTTACAGTAAAGAATTTATTTCTGTGTTTGGTAGAAACTTTCTTTCCTCTAGACGGAGAAGATGTCCCTGTCCACAGTTCTGGGTATAAATAGATAATTTTTCATCTAATCATCATCATCTTTCTGGGTACTGCAGTCCAACTATTCCATTTAGTTACCCACCCCTGAACTCACTCAAGCTCTGCTATGTCTTACTTCTGGACTAGTGAACAAAATTATACACAAAACTTTATGTGTGATCTGACTTTAGGTGGTAGAACTATTTTTTTCTCGTGCATCTACTCACTTTTGATGAACCCCATATTTGCATTGACTGCAGCTATCTGACACAGGTTACTACAGGTAAGTTCACTGTCAACTAAAATTCCTAAGCTCTTTTCAATGATTTTACCCATATTTTTCTGACTTTGTAGGGCACATTCCTCCTCTGGCTACTGCCATTAAGAAATACAGTTGCCAAGAAGGTGTTAGCTTGGTCTACAACAATGTTTTGGTAGGTGGTACATGCCAAGGTAGCATCCTCGTAAATGCTCAAGATTTCCAAGAAGAACAATGCCCAGGGCATCACACTGTCTCTACTGGTTTGTTTTCTTCTCGTAGAGCATCCTGTTGTTAGCTCTTCCACAGGAAATTGACGTACACACACCCAGCTATCCAAATGAAAGAAAATGTGATCCATTAGACCAAACCATCTTCTTATATTGTTCAATAATCTACATGGGTATTCAGTGTTATTCATGTTACCTGTCAATGGGTATGGCGGATCGGTGTATATAATTCTCTATAATATTCTAAGATAAATTACCAGCATTTTAACCCAAATAAGACATTGTGATAATGATTGTTAATTAGGGATGAGGTTAAAATAGAAAAATCAGAGGTCGTTTTTTAAAACAATGGTAAATTTGATATTTGAGGTCTCCTGAGTTTTCTCTAAAAACCCAACTATAGCTGACCCGATTAAAAATCTGACACAACGGAATGAAAAATTTAGTGGCATAAATGTGAAGCGCGATTATGCCCTGTGAATTATGCAAAGTGCATATGAAATAAATGTCATTCTGCAGTACATGTTGATATCTTTGTAAACTTTGTCATTTTTACACCTATACTTGTTGGGTTCAGGGGCACGTTTTAAAATCTGCATACCAATCGAGTAGCAAGAAAAACGCCTGCCTGAAAGTTAGGCAATGAAAGATGAGGTTACAGAATAAAAGGAAGTGGAAGGAAAATATTGGTGGACCGCCTTGTGCTGCTGGGGGGAATTCTACATGTGTACCTCCTTCATTACTCATTTAAGGGAACCTCTCACAGTAAATATGGTGTCAGAGCTGCAGGCAGCATGTTATAGAGCAGGGGGAGCTGAGCAGACTCATATATAGTTTTGCAGGAAAAAATTCAGCAAAACATGTATTTTATTATTTTAAATCTCTGCTCCTTCTACGCTTGGTGTCTAATAGGGGTCCTCTGAGTGAGTGACTGACAGCTAGCTATAAATGCACACCGTCAATGACTGATTATGACAACCCACGAGACTCCTAAGCAGGTATGTAAAAGGATGTAAAGGAATAAAATACCAGTTAAACTATATCTCATTGCACAAAATTACTTATTAATCTGCTCTGCTTTTCTGCATAGTCAACAGGCTGTCTTTAAGTGCCACCCCCACCACACTGATCTATACTGCAAGTCAAAGGATCATTTGGCTTTATGTTCTGGGTTCAATTTTTTTTTTTTTTTAGCTAAAATCCTTTGATGTATTATTTAAGGTTACTATAGGTACATTCACATGTGTAGTCACTGTGGGTAGAAATAAATGGAGCCAAAAACAATAATAAAATACTAATAGGAGTTTATTATAAACCCCCTAGTATACCAGAGCCCATAGAAAATCTACTTCTAAACGAAATAGACGAGGTGGCAAATCATAATGAGGTCGTTATTATGGGGGATTTCAACTACCCAGATATAGACTGGAAAACTGAAACCTGTATATATCATAAAGGAAACAGGTTCTTGGAAATAACCAAAGACAATTACCTTTCCCAACTGGTTCAGGACCCGACTAGAGGGACGGCCATACTGGACTTAGTATTAACCAATAGACCTGACAGAACAACAGATGTGCAGGTTGGGGGACACTTGGGAAATAGTGACCATAATATAATAACCTTCCAACTGTCATTCAAAAGAGCCTTTCTTCAGGGAGGAACAAAAATACCAAACTTCAAAAAAGCAAAATTTAGCCAACTAAGAGAGGCCATAGGCCTAACTAACTGGGACAAAGTCCTCAAAAAATAAAAATACAGTCACAAAATGGGATATTTTTAAAAGCATCCTAATATCTAATTGTGAGAGGTACATACCTTATGGGAATAAAAGGATAAGGAACAAGAAAAAACCAATGTGGATAAACAGAACTGTAAAGAAAGCAATAAATGACAAACAGAAAGCATTTAAATCACTAAAACAGGAGGGAAGTGAGGAAGCATTGAAAAACTATAAGGAAAAAAATAGAATATGTAAAAGACAAATAAAAACAGCCAAACTAGAGACCGAGAGATTAATCGCCAAAGAGAGTAAAACTAACCCTAAAATGTTCTTTAATTATATAAATGGTAAAAAGTATAAACCTGAAGGTGTCGGCACCTTACAGAGTAATGAGGAGGGAGTTGCAGAGAGTGATGAGGAGAAAGCAAAGCTACTAAATATATTTTTCTCCACTGTATTCACTGAGGAAAATAAACTGTCAGATGAAATGCAGAATATAAAAGTAAATTCCCCCTTAAAAGTGCCCTGTCTGACCCAGGAAGAAGTAGAGCTGCGTCTTAAAAAGATTAAAATAGACAAATCGCCAGGACTGGATGGCATACACCCCCGTATCCTAAGAGAATTAAGTGATGTCATCGCCAGACCCTTATTTCTGATATTTAAGGACTCTATACCGACAGGGAATGTTCCACAGGATTGGCGCATAGCAAATGTGGTGCCAATATTAAAAAAGGGTCCAAAAACAGAGCCCGGGAACTATAGGCCGGTAAGTTTAACATCTGTCGTGGGTAAACTGTTTAAGGGTTTTCTAAGAGATGCTATCTTGGAGTACCTCAATGAAAATAAGCAAATTACTCCATATCAGCATGGCTTCATGAGGGATCGGTCATGTCAAACCAATTTAATCAGTTTCTATGAGGAGGTAAGTTCTAGACTAGACCGCAGCAAATCAATGAATGTCGTATATCTGGACTTCTCCAAAGCATTTTATACTGTACCACATAAAAGGTTAGTATATAAAATGAGAATGCTTGGCCTGGGAGAAAATGTCTGTATGTGGGTAAGTAACTGGTTCAGTGATAGAAAACAGAGGGTGGTTATTAACGGCACATATTCAGATTGGGTCACTGTCACTAGTGGGGTACCACAGGGGTCAGTATTGAGCTCTATTCTCTTCAATATATTTATTAATGATCTTGTAGAAGGCTTGCACAGTAAAATATCAATTTTTGCAGATGACACTAAACTGTGTAAAGTAATTAACACAGAAGAGGACAGTACACTGCTACAGATGGATCTGGATAGACTGGAGGCTTGGGCAGAGAAATGGCAGATGAGGTTTAACACTGACAAATGTAAGGTTATGCATATGGGAAGGAATAATGCAAGTCACCAGTACATACTAAATGGTAAAATATTGTGTAACTCTGACATGGAAAAGGATCTAGGAATTTTAGTGAACAGCAAACTAAGCTGTAGAAACCAGTGTCAGACAGCTGCTGCCAAGGCCAATAAGATAATGGGTTGCATCAAAAGAGGCATAGATGCCCGTGATGAGAACATAGTCCTGCCACTTTACAAATCACTAGTCAGACCACACATGGAGTACTGTGTACAGTTCTGGGCTCCTGTGAACAAGGCAGACATAGCAGAGCTGGAGAGGGTTCAGAGGAGGGCAACTAAAGTAATAACTGGAATGGGTGGACTACAGTACCCAGAAAGATTATCAAAATTAGGCTTATTCACTTTAGAAAAAAGACAACTGAGGGGAGATCTAATGACTATGTATAAATATATCAGAGGTCAGTACAGAGATCTCTCCCATGATCTATTTATCCCCAGGACTGTGACTGTGACGAGGGGACATCCTCTGCGTCTGGAGGAAAGAAGGTTTGTACACAAACATAGAAGAGGATTCTTTACGGTAAGAGCAGTGAGACTATGGAACTCTCTGCCTGAGGAGGTGGTGATGGTAAGTTCACTAAAAGAGTTCAAGAGGGGCCTGGATGTATTTCTGGAGGGTAATAATATTACAGGTTATAGTTACTTTAGATGGGTCATTGATCCAGGGAGTAATTCTGATTGCCTGATTGGAGTCAGGAAGGAATTTTATTCCCTAAAGGGGGGGAAATTGGCTTCTACCTCACAGGGGTTTTTTTGCCTTCCTCTGGATCAACTTGTAGGAAAACAGGCCGAACTGGATGGACAGATGTCTTTTTTCGGCCTTATAAACTATGTTACTATGTTACTATGTTACAGATGCAAATATTGTAGTCTACAAGCCTTGCTATTTTCATTGCGAAAACTAGAAGATTTCACAGCAAAGCATCTAGACAGTACTTTTACAGTGAAATGGTATTAATGTGAACAGTATCCCTGAGGTGTCCCTGTTTGCTAGTAACCCTAAAGCTAAGGCCCTATTCATATGGCTGTGGTGCCCATATTGCGTATGGCATGGTGGCCATATGGTCGTGTGAACGGGGCCTACGTTTCCTGCTATAGACACCTCTAGACCACTTCCTAGGCTTCTACTGTTCAAGAGCCCCTATGCCGTTCTCTCCTCTTGGCACACATAGTTTAATTATTCCTACATTGGGGGCTGATTGTTGCTAAGAAGTTGTATGCTATGCATCTCACTACACGGTTCACATAGAGTAATTTGATCATGTTAACTCTCAGCATTTTCAGGTCTTGGCGTGTGCCATTTTAAAGTATTCTGTGGACTCTTGCCAACACCGAATCCTTATCTATTTGTTTGTCTTAAAAAGTGTAACCTTTACAGAAGGGAATTTAGACAATTCTCATCTCTGCTGTTCTTTTTCTCACTCTCCTGTAGAAACTGATTTCCTTTCCCCATCTGGTCCCCAAGAATTTTCTCAGGGAAAAAAAAAACTTTTTTTCTGGGCTACCATCCAGGCAATGTCACAATTCACAGCTGTAGGGTTTGATCCAAGTACTTCAAGCTGGCAGCAAGGTAGAGCCAAGAGAGATTAAGAGCTTCTTTATATAATAAATCTTCAGATGGACAAAGCTAGTGATGACAGAAGAAAAGTGAGAAGCAGAAAGACATACTCAAGTGGAAACAAGTAGAAAAGTTTCTTACGCTGACACCAAATATAAGGGCACAATTGGTGTGCATGGGGCTTGTAAGTGCTAACCTACGGTACTCTGCTAAGTGTTGGTTTAGATTATAATTTTAGCATTTACAACCAGGCATTGCATACAAAATCTGTTCCTCATTAGCATGCTAATACTGTATATATCCAGATAATTTGTAGCGCTAATGTAAGTGCCTGAGCGATGTTCATCTTTTCTTGCCAACATTATACTGCCATTTAAAACCACTTGAAGTTTTCTGGCTTTTTGTAAAGTAAGCTTTATCATCTTAGGACAAAAAAAAGTTATGCAACCTTCAAATATGTTTTATGCCTCAGTTCCATATCACATTTTGGCAAGCATGAAAGGAATTAAATGAAAATGTTTACAGTGTATCAAAAATATTTCTCCCATGAGATGGGAATCTGAATGAATCAGATATGAGCAGGACAATTTTTCTGGGTACAGTACTGACAGCAAATAGAGAGTTAATTGAAATAGAGGAAGCCGTGCACACCTTATCAGCACTTTTGCCTTGTGGCACTATTGTCCTTGGTCTAAAGCCAATCAAGACAATATTTGTAGTATGGTCTCTCCATATTTGTACGAAGTTCCCTCAGGCCCTCTGGTTTTTCCCCCACGACCACTCCCCAAAAATTAAAGCTTTTTTTTTTCTATAGGAAAAAGTTCAAAAAGTCCAGCTTACAGAAAAATAAAATCCAAATAGAAGAAAAAAATTCTACGCATTTTGGGTCAGGCAGCGACCCTTAATCATGACTAATGCTCTTGGAACAATAAATGCTGGAATTTATTTTTCTGTAAGCTGGGCTTTTTGAACTTTTTTTCTATTGGATCAGTGCTTTGTTCCTGGGACCGCCCATGCTCTCAGTTTGGATTCTGTTCAGCGCAGCCTCCTTCTCTCAGTCTTCAATTTTTTTTCTATGAAATCTCTTCTAATTGCAACAGAAATCACAACAA
Organism: Rhinella marina; assembly: GCA_900303285.1. Lineage (NCBI taxonomy): Eukaryota > Metazoa > Chordata > Amphibia > Anura > Bufonidae > Rhinella > Rhinella marina. Next base: position 99,784 of record ONZH01010978.1, on the reverse strand, counting down.
CCAGGATTTCTCTTTGGTTAATAAAGGTAGACATCCCCTTACTAGTCTAATATGCCTTAGTATTTTATCTTGCTGTATTGGAAGTCTGGTGAGCTTCTGCTTACACAGAGCAGCCATGTTGAAGAGGGAGAGCTCCAGGGAGAAAGAGCAGCAGCCCAATCCAATGATGAGTAAGGGGGCATACTTCAGACTACCTCATACTTGATGTTTTCAGTATAGCTAAAATGCAGTGACAGGTAACAGCTTTGTAGCTGAGAGAAAAGAAGCCAAACAGCAACACCTGAAGAAAATAAATAGCACATATTCATCCCTTACAGGTACTGATTCAAATATCATTTTTGATCTCCTGACAGGACCGTCACTTTAAGCTTCTTAGGATTTTTGTGATAATATTAGTCCATCCTGTGTTTGGTTATGGCTTGTCTCGTTTTCTTTAAACTTTCCAGAATGGCAGTCATAGAAGTCTATTGAAAAGTCTTCTGTTTGCCTCTTATTTTACATGGAGAGATGCAGAATCTAATACAAAATACTCTTGAATGCTCCTCTGGATGGCATATTACAGAAGTATTCTTCCCTAGAAATACTGCTTCTAAAGGCAAAAAAACCTCTATAAAACAATTCCATCCAAAGGCTTTTTAATGACACAAAAACCAATATTCAATCTTTTAATTTTATATAATGAGTTTTCTTACTATTAAAAAAATATAATTTATATTTGTTAACTTCCCTTGCATTAAATCAAACTGAATGGCTGCTTTCAGACGAGCGTATTGAAATCTGTCAGTATTCTGGCTTAGGATCCTGATGATATACCATCAGTATTGTCATCAGGATTTCATCAGGATTTACCTGCGTATTTCTTCCTTCCGTGCTTCATTATTTATGCACTGCACAGACTGTAATGTGCGTATTTGGAAACAAATCCGCACAAAACTCAGACATGCTGCTGATTTCAAATACTGACGGAAATTATACGCTCATGTGAATAGCTCCATTCATTAACATTAGCGGGAGGATTCCGGAACATAAAATCCGGACTATATATGCATGCAAGTACGCTTGTCTGAAAGGGCCAGTGGTTAAGTCAGTGCTCAGTTTTGGAAATAAAGTACACACATTGTAATCACCTTTAAAATTAGCAATACCAAATTTATTCAGTTCACTGCTCTGCCAATTCCATTGGAACTATGAGGGTGAGTTCAGATATTGTGGATTAGTTGTGAATTTGTGTTGGGGATTTCATACCATTTCACAACATTTTCTGATTGCAAATTTTTTATTCTATTTTCTGAACATGATTATGGGGATGGCCATCTTGCCTAAGATGTTCTTAACAGCATTTACAAAGCATTAATAAAATTGCTTTACCGCAGCCATATACATAATGGTCAGGAGGGAACCCTATAGACTTCTGTGGTAGAGTTTTCTAGGCATGCTCTGTGACCTGTACAGAGGTCATTGTACAAGGAAAGAATAGATAAGATTTGACAATCACCTATTGTGAATAGTGAATCCTATCTAATCTATACACAGAGGTGATATCATTAAAGTAAGGATTAGAATGACAGATAAGCAGGTAACTGCAGTAAAGTGATCTGTACAGACCAAGAAGTGGATTTTATGTTTTTTAATTATAGATATTAACATGGAAAAATAAAAAAATAGCATCAAAAATTATTTACAAATATGTTAAAAATAAATATAGTAGTTTAAACAATAGATCATTTTTGTATGACACATTCGCTTTAATAGAAACTTGGAGGACATCTTGAGTTCATTTCCATTAACTATAAAATTATGGACCTAAGGCTACTTTCACACTTGCGTTGTTGTTTTCCGGTATTGAGATCAGGCAGAGGATCTCAATACCGGAAAAAAACTGATCAGTTTTGTCCCCATGCATTCTGAATGGAAACAGATCCGTTCAGGATGCATCAGGATGTCTTCAGTTCAGGCAGCTTTCAGTTTTGTGACCGGACACAAAACCGCAGCAAGCTGTAATTTTGTGTCCGGTCATAAAAACTGAAAGAAACTGATCAGGTACTGAAACCAATGCAGGTCAATGGTGACGGATCAGTTTTTTTAGGAGACTAAAAAAACGGGTCCGTCACCCATTGACTTTTAATGTATTTAGTGCCTGATCAGTTTTCTTCAGTTTTGATTTCACACAACTGCATCCTAACTGAACTGATGCATCCTGATGTGCAAAATCAAAATGGATCAGTTTAATTCAAGTATAGAGATCCTCTGCCGGATCTCAGTACCTGAATTAACAACGCAAGTGTGAAAGTAGCCTAAAAAGTAAAACCTGGAGAATCAATGAATGGTTAATCTGTTATTTTTTACTGTTTTTGTTGCAATTTCCACCAAGTCCTAAGAACCTAATCCTGAGTGAGCTGGGTCAACCCATGAATTTTGGTATTGAGCTGAATACAATAGAGAAGAATGACATCTGCAAAATGATATATTTCTTTAAGTTTGCAAAATAGAGGAGTTTTGTTGATACTGGAACACTGATTTTGCACCAGGTCTACTTAGAAAAATGTCATGATTGTCATTTGCTGTGACTCAGAAGACCCACCTATATTAAATCACACTTAAGAGGGTTTTCCAAGACTTTACAACTGCTGATCTGTCCTCAGGATACCCCATCAGTGTCTCATCAGTGGGCGTCTGGCACACAGTAGCCCGACAGCTCCCTCTCTGCTTCCAAAGCACAATGCCGCACATTGTATAGAGGCTCTGCTTGGAATCGCGGTCAGACCCTTTCACTTCTATGAGCTGCACCTAGGCAAGGTGACCAATGAATGTGTCATCACTAACCTATAAAAAGCTGACAAAAGGCTGTAGCACTACTGTGAGTGCCACTGCATTCTCAAGCAGCAGTTGTGCAGGGGTCCCAGGTGTTGGACCCCTACTGTTCAGTCACTGATGACTTAGGCTACTTTCACACTGGCGGCAGGCCTGATCCGGCAGGTGAAGGGTGCTGCCGGATCAGGCCTGCAGCAGTGACATGTGTGGAGCCGGAACCGCGCTCCGGCCCCACACATGTCACACAGTACATACATACACATAAACATAAACATACACACACATATAGACATACAAACACACATACATACTTACATGCTCCCCGGCAGGTCTTCGGAGCGTCAGAGGGACAGGACGGCTCACACAGGTCACGATTCCGCACAGCGCCCTCTGCTGGGCGCCTGGTGGAATCATGACGATTCCACCAGGCGCCCAGCAGAGGGCGCTGTGGGGAATCGTGACCTGTGTGAGCCCTCCTGTCCCTGACGCTCCGAAGACCTGCCGGGGAGCATGTAAGTATGTATGTGTGTTTGTATGTCTATATGTGTGTGTATGTTTATGTGTGTGTCTGTGTCTGTATGTGTCTATGTGTAGCCGGATCCGTAATGGACTCCATTGAAAGTCAATGGAGGGCGGATCCGGTTACCATTATGGTCACACCAGACGGATCCACCCCCATTGACTTGCATTGGGGGTCATTCCGGATCCGTCTTGGTGCGGATGCCTGGACCGGAGAGCAAACCGCAGCATGCTGCGGTTTGTTCTCCGGTCTGAAGACGGAACGGAATGCTTTCAGGAGCATTCCGTTGTCTTCAGTTCAGTTTTGTCCCCATTGACAATGAATGGGGACAAAACTGAAGCGTTTTATTCCGGTATTGAGCCCCTATGACGGAACTCAATACCGGAATTTTAAAACGCTAGTGTGAAAGTAGCCTTATCCTGAATAGGTCATCAGTTAGAGTAATAAAGTAGTAAAGTCTTGGGGTGTCAGACTCCCACCACTCAGATACTGATGACCTATCCAGAGGATAGGCCATCTTTATATAAAAACTGGAAAGCCCCTTTAATGTGTCCACAAAAATTAGAAACTGTGACCTAAATTTGTCAATTTATATATGCCAGACAATTACCATAAATATTTTAATAATTATATAACTATATGGCAAGGCAATAAAAAAATGTCAAGCCTCTTGCTATGAACCCACTCATCTCAATATCCTGAGACAGTTATGAAAGGTATGCTACATTGTTGACCTTTCTCCAACTTTTACCATTTATTATATATCCACTTACTTATATATACTATATTATTTCATAAGATATCCACAGACTGACATTTTGTGATCAGGCCAGCAAGTCACAAGTTCACAAGACTGCTTTATTATGACAGGTTCACATATGTACATCCTCTTATACATTCTGTAAAGTTAATATGAAGAGGGCAAAGGAAACTCCACTCATGGATCTCTTCTTTTCCATTTACAATGACAGCCCCTTAGAAGCCACAACGCCAAAAAGCAGCATCTGAAAAGTGTTAAATCCACATTTTCACATTTATTAGAAACAGCCTAAATAATTAAATGAATTGACTGAATGGTGGTTTTTGAAATCAGAGGTGGGGTCAGAGGTCGGAGCCTGACATACCACAGCTTCATACAGATCCCGTGATTGACAAGTGGAGGAAACAGGTTAAGATATTTCACGTGGGAATCACAGCTTGTAAGACAGGAAGACAAGAGGGAATTTTACACTTCAGGGGAAAAAGTTAATTGTGTTGTTATGCGACATGTTATTCCTCATACTTTGCACAGTTCCGATCCTTTATTTGGTTTAACAGCTGTCAATTATCTATTAAAAGGATAACAATCTTTCATGATAACCTTTTCTCAATAAATGTGATGCTTCTTGCATTGAATATTTAAAGCTCTGAGTTAGGGCTCATTCACACTTGCCTATTTTTTTCCTTGAACCGACATTGCCAATGCATTTAAAGGGATTCTCCACTTACAGTGCTGCATGTGGGGTTGGGGCCCCAATACACACTACACTGCTCACAAATAGATAGTAATGATGTGATCCTGAGCTGAGCAGCCTGACAGGAACACTCACCAATATGTAGTATACACAAGTGCCAGAGCGTACTGTGTAGTGAGGCCCCGCTACCTCCCCCCGCCTCCCTCCAGGTAGCTCTGCAAGTGGAGGCAACTAGTACTGCCCATATTCTAGGACAGTTTGCTGATAACCATTTTCAATAGTTCCCAGAGAACCCCTTTAGGGGTTTTTTCCCTATTGTATTAGGATTTTTTAATTCCACATAGTGTGGAATGAATGATGAATATGCACATGTAAACTATACAAAAAAAAACAGACCATGTGTTTTTAAAATCATTCATTAACTTCTATGTGCTTAAAATGGTACCATAAGGGTCCATTGGAAGATGAAGTTTATAGAAAAAAAATGCCATCCGCACAAACGTGTATAAAAGTGGAAATAGGAATAAAACCATTTTAATGTATTGGCACTATTTTTTAATGATAATAAAAAACACAATTATGAGGATCTGTAAGTGTGAATGAGCTCTAATAATGACGGACAAGCAGAGCACTGAACTAATTAAGACAGCCGCTTTGAAAACAGATGACGTACTGATGACAATCAGAGCTGATGCAGTACATGGTCAAATACAGATACATGTGCATTTTAAACACACTCCACAGACTGAAGTGGCAAAATATTCACCTGCAAAATGTAGTGCATGCTGTTTTTTAAAATTGTGACTGTATTTTATATGCTCATGTCAGTAACCCTATACAGTAACATAACTCAGATTGAGTACTGATGCAAAATGCTATCATACATAAAAAGCCTTAGCCCTTATGTACCCGCTTATTAATGCTTTGTACAATCTCTGAATGGTGTATGGACCTATACTATACCTACACATGGCTCTAATATCATACCACAATAAATTGTGGCATGCTTGTTAGGTGTGCAAGGTCTTTTTCACTACAACCTTGGTGCAATAGCACACAGATACTGTATGGCTATTGCAATGTGGTCTTGTGTGTGTCTATAAAGATAGATAGATAGATAGATAGATAGACAGACCTAGAAATTGACGAAGTACAGTATATAGAGTATAGAGCTGCAAGAAGCGTCCACTAAGTGGATTTCCACAATAGACTTAGATTATATAGTTTCAGGGACTAACTATAGTATGACTTAGAACCAAAAAGGCATCACCATAGACCCCAAATCAAAGACATTTTGGGGACATTTATTAAGATCGGCGATTTATATGCCTTAATATCTTAATCCCCATGCACTGGCGGCAGATGTGCCAAAGTTATGTAGAGGTGCAGGTCTATACATAACTTTGGCTTTAACTTTGACTTTTTTGGGGGTTTAAACTATGTCAGCTCCCTTGCTGGCATAGTTTAAGACCATTTTCCAAGCCTTAAACTGGCATAAAAAATGGTGAGGCCCACCCTCTTCCCCGCCTACGCCACTTCCCCTTTTTCCACCACCTCGGAAAAGTGGCGTGAGCAGGGCAAAGTCCTGATTTTTCCGCAAAACCCCTATGCAACAAAATCTGTTTCTTAAATATGCCAAAAAATGGCACATATGTCTTAATAAATGACCTCCTTTATGTATAGATTGCACCTCTTGTCTATACATGTAATTCATAGCATTCTTAGGAAAAATCTATGTAAAGCCTAATTCACATTTCCGTGGAACACGGTCCGGGACAATCCGTGAAATCCCGAACCGTGCTCCTTCTGAGGACGGTAGCGCACGGCGTCATTGCAACCAATAACGCCGTGCACTCCCATCCTCGTGCGCTCCCGTCCTCAGAAGGAGCACGGTCCGGGATTTCACGGACTGTGCTCCACGGAAATGTGAATTAGGCTTAAAAGGTTCAAAAAGTACAATTCAGCCCTATTTTCTTCAGTGTCTTGCTCATTTTTTTTTTCCGTATGTTGCCATTATGTATCATGGCCATCTCTATTGCCACTTAGAGTTGTTTTTCATCAGTCAGTATTTCTAACTCAATGTACTTATTTAAAAATGAGAGAATTAAAAAAAAAAGGAATAGAAGACCCCGTCTGAGGGTTTGACCTTGGCAAATGTAATGTAAACCTTGCTGGAAAGACTCCATGTAAACTTGCAGAACAAAATAGAAAGCAGGTGTTTGAGCGGAGTTCAAACAGTCTTTTCATTGAGCACTGTATCAGTCAGTGGACTTGCATGGCTCCTGGATGCATATCTATAAAAATGTACAATGTATGAAAACACCTGGGGACATTACTCCCATCTTGTGTTTTCTGGGAGGGTCAAAGTTCAGAATAACCTGCTGTTAACCATTACCCTGTAGGAATTGATGAAAATCTTACAATAACTTGTCTCATAAAGATAGGGAAATACTAGAAGAGATTAATAACTAGTTACAGGCAAGTAATTTATTGAATTGTTGGGTTGCATTTCAATTAACATTTCACTATTTATTTCAATGAGGACTTGATTACACTTAAGAGATCATATAAAGAGTGGATGAGGAACTGAGATAGTTGACCTACAGTTCACATCATCTCTGGTTTTAACTAAGTAAAATTAGTTGGAAATATACCTTGGACAACTATATAATATCAAAGAGGGACATATCTGGTGATAAGCTAGGTATATGATGATTTTGTGTAAAGGAGAGCAAATAGGATCTATGTGCATAATTACTGTATATTGTATACATGAAGGGATGCATTATTAGTGTTGAGAGAACTTGTGTTTTCAAGTTCAGCGTTCAGGTTATCTAAGAATCCCGTTATGGATTCTGCTACCACGGACCATAACGAAACTCTATGCTGACATGCACTATGGAACCCTATAAGAGGCATTCCTTATTGCATTATGGCCAGCATAGACTTCTATTATGACAGAATGCAATACCGAATGCCTCTTATAGACTTCCGTGGTCCATGCTACCCAAACCTGTACACTAAACTTGAAAACACAAGTTTGCTCAACACTGTTATCATATGGATATCGCAGAGCAGAACTGGTAGATATGGCAACAGTCATGTTACTATACTATAGTTTTATCTATTTTGTTTTGTTTTAAAATAATATACCTTTTATACCTTATATCACTGGGATACTTCAAGCTACTATATGAGTCCTTTTTGTTCTAGACCTCCCACCATATATCAAGAACACAGTATTCAAATGCTCCTAAATAGAGATAGTCAATACATACTACTATTACTATAGTACTAGTATACTACACATATTGTAGAGCATTTGTACGTTATTAACCCCTTAGTGACCACCCATACGCCTTTTTACGGCGGTCACTAAGGGGCCTTAGGCTGGGCCGCCGCTTTTTCACGGCGGCCCAGTCTAAGCTCTGCACGGGTCTCCCGTGCAGCGGGGAGCATGGGCCCGGCTCTCACATGAAAGCCGCAGCCCTGCTCTAACAGCCCGGACCGGCAGGAGTGCCGATCCGGGCTGTTTAACACTTTACATGCCGTCGGCAATGGCGCCCGCCGCATGTAAAGTGCTGACAGAGGGAGCGGTCTCCCTCTGTCTCCCATCGGCACCCTGCAAAAGCGATCGCAGGGTGCCGATGTGTGGGAAGGCTGGCAGGGGTCTGATCTAGGCCCCAGACCAGCCTTGAGTAGATTACCAGCAGACTCCGCTTCTCTGGCGCAGCCTGCTGGTCAAAGTATGAATAGCATTGCCATTAAAATGCAATGCACTATAGGGATAATGCATTGCATTTTAAAGGCAATCAAAGTACTGTTTGTTATAGTCCCTCTGTGGGACTATTAAGTGGTAAAAAAAGTAAAAAAAACATTTTTTCTATTAAAAAAAATCCCATAAAAAAATTACTCTTTTTTTCCATTGAAAATAAGCTTTTCAATGAAAAAAATTGCAAAAAAAAATCTTCCCCATATGTTTGGTATTGCCATGTCCGTAACGACCCGTACTACATAAATATCACAAAAATTAGCCCCTACGGTAAACACAATTTAAAAAAAAATTAAAAAAAAAAGACAATTGCTAATTTATTCTTAGTTGCCACCAAAAAAACGTTATAACAAGCGATCAAAAAGTGTAATTTACTCAAAAAGGATACCAATGAAAAGTACAAGTTGTCCCGCAAAAATGAAGCCCTGACACAACTCCATAGAAAGAAAAATTAAAAAAAAAATTGTTCTTGGGAATCAGCAATGCAAAAACTTTTTTTTTCTTTTAAAAAAAGGATTTTATTGCAAAAAAGTAGTAAAACGCAAAAAAAACTATATGTATTTGGTATCATTGTAATCGTATTGATCCAGAGAATAAATATATGTTGTAATTTATACCGAAAAATGATTGCCGTAAAATTTATCATGTAAAAACGCAGTGGTGGTATTGCAATTTTTCCCATTTCCCTCCCAGAAAGAGTTATTTAAAGTTAATCAGAAAGTTATCTGTACCCCAAAATGGCACCATTAAAAACTACAACTTCTCCCGTAAAAAATAAGCCCTCATACATCTATATAGACGGAAAAATGAAAAAGTTATAGCTCTTGGAACGTGACGATGAAAAAAGAAAAAAAAACGCTTGGTCACTAGGGCCAAAAACAGGCTGGTCACTAAGGGGTTAATATAATATGTTTTAATAGATTTAAAGGGACACCACGCTTTATTTAAAATGGGAGAACATGTCCTATTAAAACAACATAGTAAACCTTGTAGAGGGACCCGCTGCAAATATCAAAGATTTTTCTGTTATTTAGATATTTGCTTGAAAAAATGCATTAATGTTATACATTTTGCCTAAAAGAAGGCTTTTGCTGGAAATTGTCTAATGGCAAATCTACTTGTACTATTCTTACCTCTAAAGAGTTATCCAAGGTCTTGGTGGCAGTCGGTCGTAGTGCAGATAACATTTCCACAAGGGTGTCTGCTCATTCATACAGTACATGAAGCAAATTTTAGTTGAGAAATGTAACATTTATTCTTCCAGTGTAGAAGCTTCTGAAGACAAATGTCACACATATCTTACAGCAGTAAGTAGGAGCAGAAGATGACCTCTATTTCCAAGAATCTACAAAGCGTAGAATCTCCTTCGCCCCACTGTGTTCAAGCTTGTTAGCGGCATGTTGGATAGTCATTGTGGTAGAAGGTGTGTCTAGTAAAAGATGGCTGACCTCCATAGCTTTGTCTGGATTGGGCTTTTGTTTGAGAAGTCTAATTTAATGATGAGTCTTCATATCTACAAAGTTGGTTCCCTTTTTCTTGTTCACTGCTGGATATAAGGATTATTCGTATTTGTTTTTTTTTGCCATCATCCGATATTCACCATTGTCAACTATTGGTCTGCTTCCCTGTAGAGGTCCATAGTATCAATTCAATTGGGGTCTGAAAAGTCAAAACTTCATTTGTTCCCAATGCTTCTCATCATCTTTAAATAAGAGCCATGAAGAACAGTGATATCTGTTTCTCATAAGGCTCTGCTTTATAAAGGACCCTTGTGATGTATATGTAATGCATTAAATAAGTTATACCCTGACATTGTTGTGTTATGTCTTTTGCTCTAATCTCCGTTGATACTTTTGGCAGTTTTCCATCTTGATCAAAGTCATTTTTTAATATATTCGCCCCATTACATGAAAAAAGTATGCTAGAGGTCTGAGGTAGTCCTTGAACCTCCGAACAATATAACACCATGCACACCTTTTTCTCTATCTTTTTTACCCTTGGCAGAATGATGGTATGTCTTACGAGGAACCAGTCAGGCTTTTGTGCAAGTTTCTCTGATTAAAGAATGATTTCCCGCATAGTATGGTGTTCAATGCTGATCTAAAATATCCAGTGGCAACAAAAAATCTTTTAATAAAACTTCTGATTAGTTGAAGCATTGTCATTTTTATCCTTTTCTTAAATTCTTTTTTTTCGAGAAGAGGTGAGGGCTAATAGAAGAGTTTGATAATGTCTTTGAGGTTTGATTTATTAACTAATTTGCATTTCTTAGGTCTGAATCATCTGGATACATATTCTGTTCCGAGAATTTAAACATAGATGACAGCAATAACTTAAGAATAATTTGTTAAGAATAATTAAATTAAGAATATTTGTTGTTGAATCTACATCGACATGTAGATAGATAGATAGATAGGTCATGAATATCAGATCGGAAGGGGTCCGACTCCCAGTACCCCTGTTGATAAGCTGTTGGAAGAGGCCGCATTGCTCCGTGAGCACATAGGCCTCTTCCTAGTCCAGTGATGTCATGCTCCTCAGTCACATGGACTAGGCGCAGCTTAGTCCCATTGAAGTGAAGGGGTCTGAGCTGTAGTACCAAGCACAGCCGTTATACAATGTATGATCATGTGATTGGTAAGCTCTGAGGAGATTGCAGTGCTCATCGGAGCTCTAGTGAGTGCAGCGGTCACTTTAAACAGCTGATGGGTGGGTTGCTGGGAGTTGGACCCCCGCTGATCTAATATTGATAACTAGAGATGAGCAAAGCAAGTTTCGGATGCTACATCCAAAGCCCATTTGCTAAAAAATTTGTTATAATACTGTACGGAGATTGGAATGTATGAGATCCGATGAGCTGAAGTTATTCACAAAGTTGCGCGAGACTTTGTTGAATAACTTCGGTAATCGATTATTACAATGAAAAACCACTTCAAAACTTGGAACCGATCTTGGCTTCGGTTCCATGGTACCATTAGGAACCGAAGCCAAGGTTTTTCACTGGAATAATCATCTAAGCATCTTTTAAGCTATTTACTTACTACTGTATCTTATGGTGGGGTCACAGGTGACATTGTCTCTTAGGAAAATACAATTTCATTATTCAGTACTTTATTTGTTTTTAAAAGACCACTAAAGTAGATTTACTAATCAAAATTAATCAGTATTAGGTATCAATTTACAGTACACAAAAAAAACTGGCATGCATGCTCTGCAACATAGTTATTAAGTGTTTTAGGCACTTTTAGAGCATATTTCTGTACTTGCATGATGAGGCACTTGTCTAAAAGGGATGTGTCTTAAGATTCATAAAAATGGGCTTTTTGCATGCTTCTATAATAAAGTAAGCCATCTAACAGGTGGTGGAAAGGTAGACTAGACAGTGTAAAGGTACAACAGATTTATCATCCAGAATCATTTTACACTATCACAAAATAAACGTGAAAAAGATGAAATGCTATAGATAGCATAAAAGTAAAGAAAATGTATAGTAGTTGTATCTGTAACTAATGAAAACTGCTAAACTTTCTATGGTCAATAAGAATAAATGGTCTAACTCTATGTAGAGTTTTATTTGTACTTTCAATACATGACATATTGTAGTATCCATTCTTAGTATTGTAAGCTTTGTCATTTGGATGTTGTTAAGATAGAAGTAACCCATAGACAAAAAACAATAACAAGAATTGTGTTGCCCCTTTCAAAAAATGTCATCAATCTTTTTCTGAATGAATTAATGAAAAAGCAACTTGACAGAGGTTTATGATAGATGCATTCTAAATAGTTCTGCACTTCAACAAATGAGTCCTATCTTCCATCGGTTCTTGACCCTGATTCATTACCTACAGTATCTTCTCACCATTTTTGATCAGATTAGGTTGGAGTGTTTGTATTACCATAAATGTGCATCTGTTTTGGGATCAGTGATCACCCTCTGCTAATGTGAAGAATACTTTCATTTAGTGGACATGAGTCACAGATGTTCAAAATGCAATGGTAAATATGGTTGAATGACTGGTGACAAGAGATGAGCAAATCTATTTGAAACCATTTGTGCACATTTTTAGGTGAAAGAGAAAAAAAATAATAAAAAGGAAGCAATTGATGGAAAAAGTCCTCAAAGTGTCCTACACAAATTTTCAAGCCAATTAAAGCATTTTTGATTTGGGTAGAATCAATTTGGCTCCGAATGAAATCAGTTGACAGATTCAACCCAGTTGAACCCAAATCGAATTTTGAGAGATTCACTCATTTCTACCGATGACACAATCCACACACAAAAGTTTCCAATCTAAATACAATTTTAAAAAAGATCAGGATTTTGTACCGTTAGTTTGCTAAGAACAATATATTGTATGATATTTCTGTCTTACAAATGAGAATTCACTTTAATATTAATTTCTTTACTTAATAAAAATCAGTGGTACTCAGATACCATTTAAAAAACCACAAGCTAAACCCATAAAATGATTTTGATGATGATTTTTAGCGGTTTTATTTTTCTATCAATAACAATACCTTGTATCAGTTTACACATTGATTTAGTCTCAGTTCTTTTTTTAGTTGTACAGAAAGTAAACAATTGATATAACAAGTGTCTCCTCGCTCTCACATGGTGGTAACAATTACAATCCAACTTTTGAAGACTGGGGGAGATTTATCATTTAGTTCACACCACAAAAATGGAGTTAGAAAATGGAGTTAAAAAGTAAAAGATAAAGGTTTAAACATGACTTAAATAGTCACAGCCATCACCATTTTACCTAAACGGGGCATGGCAAAGGTAGAAAGAGGTGAGGCCAGCAGCCACCACAAATATAACTTTGTTTAAGCCAGTTTTCTGGTGCAAATTAAGCCAGTAGTCTGCGGAAACTCTGAGTGAGATTTCTGTCTAAGAGCACAGACTGTGCCTCGCCATATATTAGGCATATCCTCTGACGGGACATCCCAGTGCTTAGTTATGTGGGTCAGAATATGGCAATGAAAAGAAAAAAAATCCAACGTTTTTTTTTAAGTATTAAAATACAAGAAAAACCATATAAATGTGGTATTGTTGTAATGGTACTGACCCAGAGAATGAAGAGCATGGGTCAGCTTTCTGCATAGGAAATACCATAAAAACAAAACCCATAAAACTTTGGCGAAATTGCATTTTTTTCAATTACACACCATTTGGAGTTTTTTTTCCCAGCTTCGCAGTACATTGCACAAGGTGTTATTTGAAAGAACAACTTGTTCTGCAAAAAAAAGCTAGCTCTAAGAATGGAAAAAACAAAAATGTAGTTAAAGTTAAAGTTTTACTACATAAAAGTAACAGATGCAAGACATACAATTAGAAAAATAAAAACAAAAACAGTGATTGGGGAACTCCTGCAATAAGAGTATTGAGAAAATGTTAGGACCGCATAGACAGATTTTCTCATAATTTCAACAAAGACTACAAAGACTAGTAACTTTTCAATCTTAGAATATGACAAGAAACACCTGCAGTATTCTATCTAAAGGACCCCAAAAGACAGGCCCTATATGAAACAGAAAGGGAAGACATAGAGCAAAGTAGAGGGAAGTATACAGAAAGGAGGGAGGTTAAAACTAGTTTCCCTGCCTTCAGGTCTCAATATAGGTATTTTACTTCAACAGGGACTGATAATCAAATATACCCTGGAAGAGAATCCAGAAGACCCATGCCTTAACAAAGGCCTCAGTGGCATTCCAAAGAGTTGCAGTAAGAAGGCGGGGAGGTAGATTTCCATGTAGCCGGTATACAGGACCAAGAAGCATTTACTAAGTGTCTCAAGATAGATTTGCAATAAAGACAGAATGGGAGATCTGAGAGATGAAGTATTCTGGCATATTAGGTAGAAAGAATGACTTAAGTTTAAAACATTGCCAAAAGATAAGAAGGATTATTCACAAGGCCTGCAGAGTGAGGAAGATGTTGAGAACATCTTGAGAAGTCTAAAGATAACATAATACCATCTAGTTAGTAGCTTACAACCCTCTTCTTGGTACTTACTAGCTATGGAACACTAATGAGCAATAACGAACAACCTCTTACATAGAACAGGGGAGATATTAAAGGGGTATTCTCATCACATACAATAGGGGCATATCGCTAGGACATGCCCCCATTGTCTGATAGGTGCGGATCTCACCTCTGGGACCTGCACCTACAAGGAGAATGGAGCGGGGAGAGCTGTGACTCCAGGCCCCCGAGTTTCCTGGGATCTGTCCACCACCAAGTGCTGCCCCCCGCTGCTCCCATACAAGTGAATACTACTACTCCCATTCATTTCTATGGGTCAGACGGAAATAGCCGAGCCAGCTGGCACATGCGCAATGTGCCCTCCATTCATTTCCCATAGGTGGGACCCGTACCTATCAGACAATGGGAGTATATTCTAGCGATATGTCCCCATTATATATGATGGTAAAACCCCTTTAATTCCAAGATCATATGCCCAATCATTGATGCATGGTGGCCAAAAACCTGAAGGAGGACATTTATCAAATCAGATACGTATGTTTGTGGGCAAAAAAAAGCTGCAAGTCATGCCAATTGCAGCATTTTTTGTGACATTTGGTCAAATTTTGGTGATCCTAGCCACTTTTTAAAGTGGTCTATGTTTAAGGGCTAAAAGTGGCTAAAAGTGAGAATAGACCTGTATTATGGCACATTTACTATGAGTGACTTTTGCAAAAGTTGCAAAAAAAAATTCCAACTCCTTGCCAGGCAACCCCCTGGTGTACCTTAACACATATAGGTGTAAACCTGCCACAGCTAGGAACATAGTGGAATTCTCATAATGATAGAAGCAATCTAATGATTGCTTGTTCAAGTTCCCTAGGGGAACTATTAAAAAGTGCGAAAAGATAAAATAAAAAATATATATAACAATATAAACATTCAAATCACCTCCCTTTTCCTAAAATGGGGATCCGTCCCCATTGACTTGCATTGGGGGTCATTCCAGATCCGCCTTGGTGCGTATGCCTGGACCGGAGAGAAAACCGCAGCACGCTGCAGTTTGTTCTCTGGTCTGAAGACGGAACGGAATGCTTTCAGGAGCATTCCGTTGTCTTCAGTTCAGTTTTGTCCCCATTGACAATGAATAGGGACAAAACTGAAGCATTTTTTTCCGGTATTGAGCCCCTATGACGGAACTCAATACCGGAATTTAAAAACGCTAGTGTGAAAGTAGCCTTATACAGTTGTTTTACCAGAGAAGTGACCTTGATTGGTTGGGTCTGAGTCTGAGACATTGTATGTTGATTCATACGAACATATGATGGGTCAGAAAAGACCATTGTATCTTGAGGGATCACTGTATTTCTTTTACCTTTATTGTTCCTATCTTCTGTTCTGGGCTGTGGTCACATGACCATGTCCATGCAGCTCTTTCTTATTTCCTGTGGTTATGTCCATGGGAGTGTGATAGGGGAGTGTCTGTGTAACTAGTGGGATGCGAGGAGCTATAAACTAGCTGGGTGTTATTTGGGGGCGTGTGATAAGGGAGTGTCTATGTAACTAGCGGTGTGGGAGGAGCTACAAACTAGCAGGATGTTGTTGGGCGCAGTGATAGGGGAGTGTCTATGTAACTATCTGTTGGGAGATGCTACAAATTAGCTGGGCATTGTTAGGGGCAGTGATATGTAAGTGTCTATATAACTAGCTGGGTGGGAGGAGCTATAAACTAGCTGGGCGTTGTTAGGGACCATGCTGGGGTTGTGGCAGAGCAGGAGAAGTGCATGATGGCTTGAGTTGGATACAGCAACAGTAAATGCTACATACAGGACATAAATATACTACAGCGGGTCAGGAGAGTCTAAAATGAAAAGCAAAAGCATGAGGGAATATGTACATGAAATAAGCAACTGCATGAGCAGATCTGTTAAATACCATAGTAATCCTGGAAAACCCCTTTAAAATGTGAGATTGAGTATGAACAACTGTCGAAAATGTCATTTGGGTCCCACTTTCCAACCCCTATGATATGTGTGAGTCCCTTTAATTCTGAAGTTTCCCATCCTGTCTTTCAGTAGCCAACTCACATTCTCTGTACTCATTGACCCTTCAAAAACATTAATGCTATTTCACTAGCTCATACCACCATAGTTCTAAGAACTAAACTGAACCAGACCATGATAATATCACCTTCTATACAACACTATCAATTAGGTAGGCCAGACTAGAACACAATAGATCTGGTAGGGTGCCCTTTGATAACTTGCTTGAGTAGCTCGTGTAGAGGTATGCCATGTTATAGCTACGAAGGTTTCTCTGTGTGCAGACTTCTGCTGTGACATCTACATAATGAAACATACGGCTACAATCATGTCACCTTGGTTGAGCACCTTACAGATGCACCCCCCACCCCAGCCCACGCTGACGTAAGCTTCCCAGACACTAGGAGTGATTAGATGCTGTTCACATGTTGTTCTCAGCTATAATTTTGCTCCAGTTTTAACCTCACCACTTTGAGGAATAATTGTCCCTGACAAGAGGGTGAATCTCTGGCAGTGAGTTGATAAGCATTACATACAGATGACAGAAGTCAGCACTGTATTACTAACACTGTGACATATTGGATTACCGCTGTGAATATAATAAAAGAGAGACGAAACACTTTGGCAGCTCAAAGACAAGCCAATTCTTAACTCTCTGGTGGTACTATTATCTTCCATTTACTGCCACTGATAACTAGGGTGCATTTAGCTGCTTTCTGAATCTAGTTACTGTTCACTTAACACGTTCCTGGCTGGACAAACAGGATGGAAGTCAGCTGATAATCACGTGTGAAACTACTTATTCCACATTTTATCTTCCCCTAACTTGACTCTTGATAAGTTTGAGAGGAGAAGGCTTTGAACTTGCCATGGGAAAGACACAAAAAGCCAGGACTTTAACCAGGATGTCATGTCTCGCTACACCCCTTCTCCTACAGTGCACATGCGACCAACACACTCTCTTGACACAAGAGATACACCATGATTCTCTGGTTCTGGGAGGTAAAGATTTCTCAGACTGATTTAATGATGGAGGATGAGACACATAACTCATAGGATGGTATATATGTTTCTGAAGGCTAGTCTTATCTGGATTCATATAGTAAAGTTTTATTGGACTTTTTTTCAATATGATTTACAATTATTGTAGGGGGTGTTCCTTAGGTTACTGTATTAGAAGTACATTTTTTTGTGACAAAACTAATGTTTGACCTGGTTTTTCAAACTGTTCATCCACATGGTGCTATAGATCAGGCACAGCATTGAAGTGTTACGGCTCATGCACAGGAACATGTGCCGGTTCTGCCTGTATTGCAGCCCGCAGACAGCGGGTCCGCAATGTATGGCCAATAGCCATTTGTGCCCTGCATCACTGATACCAACCCAGTGACCCATTAAAGTTGAATGGGTCTGGATCCATCTGTGCCAGCCCCATGGACAGTAGATATGACTTTTTTTTCAATCCACTCACTTTGTTTTGGATTCAAAAATTGTATCACAGCACAGAATCTAAACGTATGGCAGTACCCTTAGGGTATATGCACACTGTGTATTAACAAGGATATTGCGCACTGATCTATGTGCAGAAAATCCACAGCACAAAGTCTCATCTGCAGGGAGGACATTTTCCATGTGGAAACTGACCTGCGATGAAGAATTTGAAATCCACAGCATGTGAAATGTTTTTGGGGATTTCCAATCCAGATTTCACCCCAATGCAGAGGGTAGAATCTGGAGCAAATTCACTTCAAAATCCATGACTAAACATGTGGATTTTGGTGCAGATTTAAAGGTGCAGATTTGGTGCTATTGGCTGCCCCCCTGTCGCCAGATGTTTTCAGAAGCGACGCGGGTTCAAGGGAGCAAGGTAAGTACAACCTCTGTGACAGGCCCGGGCATATGGGTTGGCATTATGGATCTTGGATAACCCCTTTAATGCACGCATATATGACTTTTTTAATGGCTTGGTCTTCATAATACAAATACAACAGAAAACCCCTCAAAATGACATAAACCATTACAAAATGAAAATGGGATGAGGGGAAATGTCTAGGTGAAATGCATAGTATAAAATATGATCATATCAAGCAAATCACTCAGAATGAATAGTGAATAAAAAACATTATATACACAAAGATACAAAGTTTAACACTGTGCTTCTAAGTAAATTTTGACATTACAGGTAGTAGCATATAAAGTCCATAATGGCAATTTAATGAGACAAGGATCAAGCCTTCAACTAAACTTATAAGCACAGGGATACTATAAAAATCACTTACTGAATTACTCTAACACTTTCGTATTCTAAAAAGCCACATGTAACTTTAAACCAACGATATGAGGACAGACAACCTGAGATAGCATAAAACACTGTTCTGCTGCTATACTGTAAATTATTCTTATTATGACGTCCCCGTGGGGATTACATTCTGCCAGCTCAGTTTTACAATCCCATCACTTAATGTTATTAACACTCTTTTAGCTATGAAATTACCGTTTTCTCATAAAAACTATCAACAATTATATCTAAAGCCATTAATCCAACGGCTGCAGAAGCAATCGTGATAGCAGGAAACAAGCTTACATTAATAGGAGCATAGACTGTAACTGAGACCCAAATGTGTTGCTCAAGGGACATAGACATGTATGCAGTCAGTATGTACATGACCAATGCAATGCCAGGCTTTTTTTTCAAACTAATGAATATTTATTAAAATAACAAAAATACTACTTGGTTTCAATGTACATAGAGGAGATGCATGGAAAGAATATATCTTCCCATTAACCACAGCCATAGTTCCAATGATTACTGCTTGGTACCACATTTTAACAGCGGCTACACTATATGTCTACAAAGCAAGATATTTCTAATTTTTTACCATAGAACCCCTAGAAAAGATCAATTCCGTTAAAATGCAAGTCATTCACATGTTCTCTTCTGTCTGTGAAATCCTATACAATAATTTTTGGAAATGTGCCTGAGAAAGGACTACCATAACAGTTCCTTCAAATATTCATACCTGAGCGCTGAACTTCTAGTTAAAGGTGTTATCCCATGACTAATGTAAAAAATGAAACTCAGACATCATATAGTACATGACAGTCTCTTTCTAACAAAGCTAGAACCAGGCCTGTACCTCACATGGATCCAGAGATCTCCCCATTCATTGCTCTGCTAGATTTATATCAAGCTGGCAGCTCAAGGGGGCTGTATTTTCTACTGCAGCTCAGGGGGCGTGTCCATGCTTGCCCTATCACAGATCACGAGGCAGTTAAAGGATGAAACTAAGCATGTGCGGACATCTCAGTGAGCAGGACAAAGAAATGAGAAACAAAACAAACAGTAGGTGGCGCTATACAGATTATTATATATTTTATTGAAGAACTCAGTGGCCATGCTAAATGTTTAATTACATGCAATTACAAAAGTATTCAGATCCAGGTGCTGGTTTGAAAGGTGTAAAATATTTTTTGTCGGACAACCCCTTTAATGACTCAGCCAAACGAAACATCAACTATTAGTAATATATTAGCAAGAAGTAGAATAATAACGTTTTTGGCCACATATTAAAACTTTTATATTTTAACAAGTACCAGTACCAGTTTTGGAGAGGCTAGAGTAAGCACTGGTCTTTTTTCCCTCTATATAATGTCATTCTAATTGATCAATAAAACATTTACCTTCAGAACCAATATTTTAATATCTGGGCCCTATAAGGTCAAATGGTCAATGCCCCTTGGGCTCCCTCTAGCATCTTTCATCCTCCATCTTGTACTCCATTATGTAAATTTAGGGGTATAGTTGGAAGGTGTTTGGGGTGAGATGACATAATCATTATGCATGATGAAGATTGCACTAAACCCTTCCCATGAGTATATTTGACTGGGGATGGTGGGTATCAGCTGAAGACAAGCTTGGATGTTCTGACTAAATACTTAGGAAGTGTGAGGCTCATGAGAAAATATGGCTATGGTTATCTGTATTAACCAACTTCACCTAATATCTATCAGACAGTGTTCAACTCTACTGCTAGACAAGAACGAAAAATCCAGATGAAGTTTATTTCCTGTCTGAATCCTAGTAATTATGTAGTAGGTGAAAAGAATTTTTTTCCCAAGGTTCAACAGGAGATAGTTTTATTATGTAGGCATACTCTAAAAAATGGCTGTCAGGCATGGGAAGAAGAGAGGGGCTGATTACATTAGAACCTGGCCACAGGAAGATAGCAGAGGCAAAGTTGAAAAAAGGAACTGTAGCACCCCAGACGTGGGGGTACTAAAATTGTTTATTTTTATGTTTTACGTATTTAACTGTTTTCTTCTGGTCTTAGTTACCAGCAGGGAAGGTATGGCAAATGTTGGCAGGAACAGGGTTATCCACCCTGTTCCTCCCCTCTTGGTAGGAGTGGGCTGGACCTGCTCCCTGCCAAGAGGGGAAGTTCCTGTGTGGACACAGAGAGAAGAGAAAGCAACCTGAATGCTCCTGTTCCTGTTACCTAATTTTCTGAGAGAACCATTCCGAATTGTCCTCAAGTAAAGCATTGAGATTCCAGACCACAACGTGAGCTGCTACATCAGCATCTACAGACACTGCTGTAAGTTGAGGGACTACAGCCAAACCACCCATCACCAAACAACTACTAGGCCACTTTCACCTACATGTGGAATTGCAGCCATCCAACCTGCATCCAAATTCCTTGCTGGAGCCAAAGAAGAATTGCACTAAAGCCGGCTGCTACTGTATTATTTCAAGTTCTACATTGCATTTAGTACAAAGACTTTGTCACATTTAACTCAGCCTTCTTCTTTGGTACTATAATTCCACCGCTCTGATCCCCAGGGAGCAACAGCCTGAGGGAATACACAATGACACAACACTTAATCAGGGCCACCTCCACTCCCATCCTGTGCATCGGCTCCTCAGGGGGGTCACTACAGAATCACACTGCAATAAAGTCAATAAGATAATGCATATAACCATGAGACATGGGACATTACAGTGGGCCTCTTTGTTTACTAATTAGTTCAGGCCCCTACTAGTACTGTCCTGATAGTAGTCCTGTCCTCATCCCCTGTATAAAGGACTGGGCAGATTTGTTATAACTGACTGCAGGGTGAACCCATGTGGACTATTTGAAAGGGATTGTGCAGTGGAGTAATACTGATGACCTATCCTCAGGATAGGTCATCAATATCAGATGGGTGAGGGTCTGACTTCCGGCATCAATATCAATATTATCCCATCAATATTACCCAACTGCATAACCCCTTTAAACGATCCAAATTGGTTGTCACTAGTGTTTAGTGAATTGATCTGGACAAAGTGGAATTCGCTCCGAATTTCTGGGAAAATTTGATTTGCTGCAAAGCCGATTTTGCTTGTGCTTGGTGTTAGCAACCTTGATTTAAGATCTCGCTCGAAATCCAGTGCGCGGTGACGTATGATGACGTGTGATAACGTCATCTTTGGTCGCCCGATATTCTGCACGTCAATCAAGATGGCGGCGGCCGAATCGTCCCGATCAAATGAATGAGGGTAAGTATGATTTATTAATTTTTTTATTGAACACTGTAATATTACTATCAGCTTCCCTATGAACGCCGCATCTGAGGGGTACAATGACGAAAAGCAGCGCAATCGCCACTCCATGTCATTGCACCGACTACTTACAAAGAAATACACTTCGTGATGAAGTAGTTTTTGTGTAAAATTTGGCTAAGCAGCCGAATCGAATTGTTCAGTACTTTGCTCATCTTTAGTTGTCACCCAGCTTTCCCATACATAGATACAACTGCTTGCCTGCACGAAACGCTGATGATTTATTCCATTTCAATGCCATTTTCCAGCTTAATGTCCATGTGCTCTTGGTCTCATTCATTTCCTAGCATATTATAAATAAAAGATACCAGAATGTCTTCATTTCTAGGTATTTATTTAACTCAGTTGAGGGAAAAAAATGACCTTTCTGAATAGGATGTACAGTAAATGTATTTGGAGGATATCAGACATAACTTATTATGATTTATTACCATTCATCACCCATTGACTACAGTATAATAAATGCACCATAGTTCACTTCATAATAGCATCACTGTCAGGAAAGATGTCATTTGGTGACACATAACTTCTGGTAATAAATTGAGGGGGAAAAAAATGATATCTACATACAAAGCGCGGTTTTAAGGAAAGACCATTATGCTGAATTGGAGTCCAATCATTGAAATTAATGAATATCACACAGTGCTACATACTTACTGCTGTTTAAAGGACTTACATGATTAGAATTCCTTCTTATCACAGAGCCCTGGAATAGAGAGGCATCACCTGTTTGCAGAATTCATTATGGTCTCCGCATACATACATCGATCATAGCCCCACATCCTAGGAAAGTCTATCAATCAAAATGTCTGCCTTGCGTGGATTCAAAGGACAACACAAATTGGTGCGGCTTTTCTTGTGCAGGGGGGCAGAGTAACATTTTTAAACTGATTAAATGAATGGTGTTTCACGTAGAAAGCCGTATCACCTCTTAGAGAGCCACAGTGGGCTTACGTTAACTCTACCGAGAAGCTACCGAGAAGCCATTTCTTCCTTTCTTTCTGCTTTTTAGACATTATAATAAAAATAATATGGACATTTTCCTAGAGATCTGTACTTAATCTTTTACCGGGAAAGAGATATATTACATCAAACACAGGAAAAGCAGAGCTGAAATTGTTCTTTAAAGAGAATGTATAACACATTTTTTTTCTGCCAGTTAAGACCAAATAAGAGCACGTAACCTTATTTTCCCATTTTCCCATTTTTTATTTTTTTTTCTGATTGCAGATTATTTTATTTCCTGAACATGTTTATGGAGGTGTCCATCTTGCCTGAGCTGTTCTTAACAGCATTTTGACAGCAGTTAAAGAATTGCTTTACGGCAGCCACAATGGTCAGGAAGGGACCTCATGGATTTCTATGGAGAGTTTTCTAGGCATGCTCTGTGGCCTGTGCAGGATTTTTTGTATGATTTAAACAAAAGGTCATTTTCTGATGACACATTTCCTTTAGTGTTCAGCAACAATGTTCAGTGCAAAAAAGATAAACTGAGCACTACTATTCAAGTTGTTAAACCATCTATTAAATGTAGTAAGACATATTGTTTCAGTTACCTGTGTGTGCATGAATATAGCTCCTCTACATATGTCGTATATTACAGAAGTAATAAAGATATGTTCATGGTGGTTAAAAATTGGTTTGATTTTGTTCAAGATCAATACCCATAATCAGGTATGGGATTCCCAGTTCCCTCAAGTTCTCCAGATCCGGTTGTTAAAATTACAGATCCGGCTGGCAGCTGGAGATGAGCCCTTCCATTCCATAGTTTAGCTCCTTAGACTTTTTACAAATTGGGTGGTATGTGTGTAGTGTATATGTGGTGTATTTATGTGTGTGTACCATCTACAGTGCTGGCCAAAAGTATTGGCACCCCTGCAATTCTGTCAGATAATACTCAATTTCTTCCAGAAAATGATTGCAATCACAAATGCTTTGGTAATAATATCTTCATTTATTTTGCTGGCAATGAAAAAACACAAAAGAGAATGAAAAAAAAGTCAAATCATTGATCATTTTACACAAAACTCCAAAAATGGGCCGGACAAAAGTATTGGCACACTCAGCCTAATACTTGGTAGAACAACCTTTAGACAAAATAACTGCGAACAACCGCTTCCGGTAACCATCAATGAGTTCCTTACAATGCTCTGCTGGAATTTTAGACCATTCTTCTTTGGCAAATTGCTCCAGGTCCCTGAGATTTGAAGGGTGCCTTCTCCAAACTGCCATTTTGAGATCTCTCCACAGGTGTTCTATGGGATTCAGGTCTGGACTCATTGCTGGCCACTTTAGAAGTCTCCAGTGCTTTCTTTCAAACCATTTTCTAGTGCTTTTTGAAGTGTGTTTTGAGTCATTGTCCTGCTGGAAGACCCATGACCTCTGAGGGAGACCCAGCTTTCTCACACTGGGACCTACATTATGCTGCAAAATTTGTTTGTAGTCTTCAGACTTCATAATGCCATGCACACGGTCAAGCAGTCCAGTGTCAGAGGCAGCAAAGCAACCCCAAAACATCAGGGAACCTCCGCCATGTTTGACTGTAGGGACCGTGTTCTTTTCTTTGAAGGCCTCTTTTTTTTCCTGTAAACTCTATGTTGATGCCTTTTCCCAAAAAGCTCTACTTTTGTCTCATCTGACCAGAGAACATTCTTCCAAAAAGTTTTTGGCTTTCTCAGGTAAGTTTTGGCAAACTCCAGCCTGGCTTTTTTATGTCTCTGGGTCAGAAGTGGGGTCTTCCTGGGTATCCTTCCATAGAGTACCTTTTCATTCAGACGCCGACGGATAGTACGGGTTGACACTGTTGTACCCTCGGACTGCAGGGCAGCTAGAACTTGTTTGGATGTTAGTCGAGGTTCTTTAGCCACCATCCGCACAATCTTTCGTTGAAATCTCTTGTCAATTTTTCTTTTCCGTCCACATCTAGGGAGGTTAGCCACAGTGCCATGGGCTTTAAACTTCTTGATGACACTGTGCACGGTAGACACAGGAACATTCAGGTCTTTGGAGATGGACTTGTAGCCTTGAGATTGCTCATGCTTCCTCACAATTTTGCTTCTCAAGTCCTCAGACAGTTCTTTGGTCTTCTTTCTTTTCTCCATGCTCAATGTGGTACACACAAGGACACAGGACAGAGGTTGAGTCAACTTTAATCCATTTCAACTGGCTGCAAGTGTGATTTAGTTATTGCCACCACCTGTTATGTGCCACAGGTAAGTAACAGGTGCTGTTAATAGCTGAATATCCAGTTACCCCAAAATGGGTTAACAAAAAAAGCCCTTTTAGGGATCCCCAGTATAAAACTTAACTTTTATTTATTTGCAATAGAATAATTCTTTCTTTTTTTACTCAGAAATATAATGAAAAATATTAAAACTATCAGTCAGTGTTTCTATACTTGTTGTGCTTAATTTGTTACTTTTTAATTGACTAATTGTCAAAGAGTGAATGCTATGTAGCATGTCATATTTTACTGCACAGTGTGTTATAATTTTGCTACTAAGTAGCACTTCTGCAATAGGGTATGAATGTCAAAGAAGACATCAAGAGTGGCTCTATTGGACAATAAACCTAAAAATAAAATTATTATGGAAACAGCTACTTACCCGGGGAAACAACTTGGAGTGACAATAGAAGAGGAGGTGATTAAAAATAGGCTTCATCTTGATGAAGAAAAAAAGAAGATGATTAGGTGTATAGGTACATTTGACAACCAACATATGGAAATCAAGAATATTTTAAAAAGACACTGGCATATACTTACATCTGATTATGAGTTGAGAAGGGTCTTACTCCTTTTCCAAAGGTGACATACAGAAGAGGACCAAACTTGAGGGATAAGTTAGTACGCAGTCACTTTAAAACTGAAAAACAAGAGCAGACTTGGTTAAAATCATCAACAGTGGGCTCCTATCCTTGTGGAGGCTGTTCTTTTTGCAGCTTCTTACCCAGAATTAAAAAATTTAAAAACCCAGTAGATGGACATGAATATGACATTAGAGAATTTTTTAATTGCAAAAGTAAGGGTGTAGTGTATATAGCATCTTGTCCTTGCCCTAAATTATATGTGGGGAAGACAACACAGGAACTAAGGAGACGCATATCCGGACATATTAGTTCCATAAATACCAAAAAAGACACTACCCTATACAGACACATTACCTATATACATCAAGGTAATATCAATGTCCTGAAATTCTGGGGTATCTCCAGAGTAAGACTGGGTCCCAGAGGCGGCAATCTAGATAGAAAGCTTCTACAGGAAGAAGCAAAATGGATATACAGACTGAAATCCATGAGCCCAAATGGTCACAATGAAGGATTTTCATATTCAGCCTTCATTTAATCCATTCCAGATAATAAAATAATAAATTAACATGGTAAATATAGATACTGTAAAGTCAATGGAAAATAAAGGGACCCTATTCCACATGTATCATATCATCAAAAAGTGAAAATAAAGAGTAAGATTTAATAAAAGACACCTATACAAGAAGAAGGACTAAACATGAGGTAAGAGAAAGGAGTGCTCCTAGATTGACATAAAAAAAAAAAAAAAAAAATATACCAACAACATATAAGGATATAATAATACATGAAAGTACACTTAACTAAACAACAATGTTAATAACCCTATAAGAAAAAATACTTCTACAATCAAAAATGGGTATACAAGTTGTTATACCCTGATATATGGAATTGACGGGAAAGGGTTAATTCATTGAAAGAACTGTAGGAAGGTGTAGAAGGATCCCGATTGGAGATCCCTCCTGTCAATCAAAACCTCAATGGTGATAGGTTCAATAATGAGGGATACATCTATAAAAGATGGTGGAAAGCGGCCCCGCGTGTCATATACTAATCTCCTGATGAAGCCGCATGAGCGGTGAAACATGTAGGGATAGCATATACAGCTTTTAGGCAGTTAGTGATTTCTAAGTGCGGCATCAGAATTGTTAGTGTGAGTGCTAGAGAGCCTGTCATTGGCACTTACTAGATTGAGTAACAGCAGTATACCAAACACCGCAATAGGGAAACGCGCACCCGCAAACACCGGAGCGCAGTGAAACCTCGCGCGCCTACGTGCCCGGCCTGTGAGCCGGGAAACAGAGCAGCGAATACACGGTGTCCCCACATACACCGAGTGGGGATAGTGTGTACTGAGGATTTCGCTGCTACGCTCACGTGTCGGGTCTGTGCTTGGCGTCTCAGACGGGACACGCAAGTAATACACACTAGATCCCCCGTGTGTGCTAACGTGCCTGATCGGTACTTGGTATCCAAGACCGGGCATTGAAGTGGTGCATGTATATGCATCCCACATAGCGCAGCGGTGGGAGCTAGTGTACACTGGGGACTCTGTTACTGGCCAGAAACAAGGGCCAAGCCACAGGACCCCAGGGAGACATTCCATACCCTATTGCAGAAGTGCTACTTAGTAGCAAAATTATAACACACTGTGCAGTAAAATATGACATGCTTAAAAAGTAACAAATTAAGCACAACAAGTATAGAAACACTGACTGATAGTTTTAATATTTTTCATTATATTTCTGAGTAAAAAAAGAAAGAATTATTCTATTGCAAATAAATAAAAGTTAAGTTTTATACTGGGGATCCCTAAAAGGGCTTTTTTTGTTAACCCATTTTGGGGTAACTGGATATTCAGCTATTATTCGCCCTGAGGATTCCCCAGGTGGGGGTCTCTTTTTGGGATTATTTAGGTGCTGTTAATTACACAAATTAGAGAAGCATCACATGATTTTTCAGAGGGTGCCAATACTTTTGTCCACCCCCTTTTTATGTTTGATGTGGAATTATATCCAATTTGGCTTTTTGACAATTCTTTTTGTGGTTTTCCATTGAAGACAAATTAAATGAAGATATTATTACCGAAGCATTTGTGATTGCAATCATTTTCTGGAAGAAATTGAGTATTATCTGACAGAATTGCAGGGGTGCCAATACTTTTGGCCAGCACTGTATATGTTGTATTTATGTATGTGTACCATCTATATGGTGTATTTATGTGTATGTGTGTTGCAAATATGTGATGTATATGTAAACATGTGTCATGACACCACGTTGAGTAGGGAACCTGTTGTTAAAAATTTTAATCCCACCCCTGCCCATAATTATGTAGCTGTAACAGTCCAGTGATGGTAACTTGCATTGGAGTAATCTCTCTGCATCTACTGGTGGCATTAGAAAGTACAACTTGTCCCAGAAAAAAAAGACCTCACACGGCTATGTGAACAGAAAACCAAAAATGTATGCTTTTGGTAAGGGAGCAAAAACGAAAGCAGAAAAATGGAAAATTACCACGTCAGGAAAGGGTTAATGCCTGTATGACTTGGTTTCCAGTATGACTTGCTCATGAGGATAAGACCCTTAAATGCAATTATTTTTTGACTTGCATAAATACGCTTTCCATTTGTTTCCTTTCTTTGGCAGTTTCACACTTGCGTTGTTAATTCCGGTATTGAGATCCGTTTTGATTTTGCACATCAGGATGCATCCGTTGTGTTAGGATGCGGCTGTATGAAATCAAAACTAAAAAAGCGGATCCATCACTAAATACATTGAAAGTCAATAGTTGACAGATCCGTTTTTTTTTCAGGTTCCATTGACTTCCATTTTTATAACCAGACACAAAACTACAGCTTGCCTCGGTTTTGTGTCCGGTCACAAACCGGAATACTGAGGGAACCAAAAACATCCCGATGCATCCTGAATGGATCTCTTTCCATTCAGAATGCATGAGGACGAAAAATATTTTTTTCAGGTATTGAGATGCTCTGCTGGATCTCTATACTGGAAAACAACAATGCAAGTGTGAAACAGGTCTTACGAGGAAATGAAGGAAAAAACATAATGCCAGACACAAAAAGGAATAGATGAGGGTATAAAAGATCCAAGTTCTGGTAAAAGAAAATACAACTGAGGAGTGATTATGGAGGATAACAGGCATTCATTTTGCTGGGAACATATGTCCCTGTTTCCATGCTGTGAAAATAACTCTACATGTACAAGTAACAGGACGCAATATTGGCAGTCAGTCTGTAATACAGGACATGACTACATGGTATATTTCTGTGACCTCAAGCGACAATACATTTATTACAGTGAGGGGTTGGAACAGGAAAAGAATAGAGCCAAATACAGTATATAATTTCTATATGGTCTCAGATTACCATTGATATTGGAATATCTCAGATTACTGCCAAAGTGATTTATAGGCAGTGCACCAGATGTTGTTTTCTTCATTGTCTTAAAAAAAATATATATATATAGAGAGAGAGAGAGAGAGAGAGATTTTGTAAAACAAAGAAAAATGTATGCTTTATTTGTTACATCAGCTTTTGTCATTCTAAAGTTATTAGTAAGGGGCAGTACTACTACTATCCTGCAGAGTTCGGCAAGCAAATGTATATATAAAATAATATATACGGTTATTTCCACAAGAACCCTATGGTAACGGACGCTTCTGTATGGCATCTGTCTGAGGTATCCATTTAACATATACTCAAGTATATATATATACAGTGGTTCCTCAAGATACAATATTAATTGGTTCCAGGACGACCATTGTATGTTGAAACCATTGTAAGTTGAGTAATCGGTTTCAAAGCCCCAAAATGTTACCCAAGATAAGAGAAAATGAAGATTTAAGAAAAATAAGCAGATAACTAAGACAGTAAGACAAGTCCTTACATATAACAGTCAGGAATAGCTGCTTACTAGCAAATAATCCAGTTATTTTACCAGAGAAGTGGCCTTGATTGGTTTGATCTGAGCCTGAGACATTGTATGTTGAGTCTGGTTTCAACTTACGATGGGTCAGAAAAGACCATTGTATGTTGATAATATTGTATCCTGAGGCCATTGTATCTAGAGGGATCACTGTATATATATATATATATATATATATATATATATATATATATATGTTAAATTTGGCACAAAAACTTTAAACGTGGAACCAGAACTTTACCAGAAGAAATGGAGAGTTGTCCACCTGTCCTGGTAATAAATAAAGATATAAGCTTTTTAAATGAGTTGTACACGATTACAAAAATATGGCTGTTCTTCCATAAATAGTGGCACCCCCCCCACACACACACACACACACACACACACACACCACCTGTCATTGAACCGTGAATAATATTGTGCTGTGCATTATGACACCAACACGCTGGTCAGCACCGCATATGAGATTTCACGCTGGATCCTGAATCAAGATGGCTACGGCAGCCTCTTCGCACTCAAATGGATGAAGTATGTTTTTCAGGGAAAATTTTTTATCACTAAGCACAAGGAAATTCGACTTCACGGCTAATCAAATTTATCCTGAAATTCGGATCGACGTCCACTTTGAATACTTTGATTCGCTCAACCCTACTTATGACCACCCTGCAATCCATCAGCAGTGCACAATATAGGAAAAAGCACCAGGCTCTCTGGTGGCCAGGACCATGGAAGCACACATACAGTAGGCTAGTGCTTTTTCCTATAGTGTGCAGGCATGGCCACTGCTGCTGGATTGCAGGATGGTTGTAACCATGAAAACGTGCAGTGTATAATGTGATGGAAAAATGAATCCAGCCAGAAATATGGACAATCACAATACAGTAATAAGCCAGGAAGTGGCTTGTATTAACTCTCTACATGATAAATGCTTTATGCTGTAGTGAGACAACCCCTTTAACTGCTTGACACCCGACCACTATAGCGCCCACTATATATACATTACACCAAAACAGAGATGACACGTGAAGGGAACATTTGCAATTCTTCTGTGCTTTGGACACACTCCTGAGTTTAGCTTCAAAATCATGATGAAATCCTGATGCAAAATACTGACTGTGTGATTAAGGCCTTATGCATGCTCCAAAGATAGTATCCGTTGTGCTTTTCATTTTTCGGTTCTTCTGATGGATCAGAAGAACAGTAAAATAAACGGTGATGTCAACAAGGCACTACAGGGACACTTGTAGCCCCAGAACAGACTGATGAGGGTGGCAACTGCATGAAAAGTCAACATAGTGGCCCAGTCACAGAGTGGGGAGGGTGGCAGCTGCATGAGGAGTCAACATAGTCACCCAGTCACATAGTGGGAAGGGTGGCAACTGCATGAAAAGTTAACATAGTGGCCCAGTCACAGAGTGAGGAGGGTGGCAACAGCATGAGGAGTCAACATATTGACCCATTCCAGAGTGGGGAGGGGGGTAACAACAGTGACAGTAACAGCACGAGATGGTGGCAGTAGGAGATGGTGGCGGCAGAAGCAGTAGGTTTAACAGCTGTTAAACTAACTTATACTAGAAATGATTAAACTGTGTCTGGTCCTGAAGACCCAAAATACTCTGAGTTTGAACAGATTAATAGTGGTATGTTGGAAGTTTTGATCAGTTGGGGTCCAGGAGCTGAGAACTCCATGAGGAGAGCCAAGCAAAGTAGATCACAACAACATGCCAAGAGTGTCACGTACCGTGTGGTTATCGTGACACGTGTTCATTGTTGCTCATGTTTGTGCCCTGGTATTCCGGATTTGGTTGTATGCTGGTTGCCAGGGGCAACGTGTATATTGGTGGTGTCTCGGTTGTTCTCCGTGACACGGCTTCCATGTTGCTCATGTTTGTGTCCTGGCATTCTGGCTGCGGTAGTAGGCCGTGGTTGCCAGGGGCAACGTGTAGTTTTGGTTGCTGGTATGTTCCCTGATTGCATACTTCCCTCCTTCCCTGTCTGGTTCTCATGGGGTTAACATATTGACCTGGGTGTGGTCACTAGGTGCTTTTATTCTGTTGTTGCTAGCCTGGTGGGTTAGTTGTGCTTCAGCCTCCGTTGGTGCTGGAGCTATGCACCTTTCCTGGGATTCCATCTGCCCAGTCCTTGTGGCCACTTAATATGTCACCGAGGTCTTCTCATCCCCTTCCCTTATTCCTGTTATGTGGTTTATGTACGGGTGGGTGTTTGGTCTGTGACTGCCATGCGTCTTCTGACATGGAGTCCAGACATTCCCTGTATGTATGTGCCTTCGGTGAGAGGGCTCCAGGGTTCCCCGGAGGGGGAACAGCGATACTGTGAGTTGTTGCTGGTGAGCTGTTCCTGGGTGTGTTGTGTGTACTGAGTCCTGTTAGGTGTTCGGGTTCCAGTACATGTGCCTGGGCTCAGTCTTTGGTGTATGGACTGCTGGTGCTTCTATCAGCAGTATCAGCAGGTAAGTTGCCAGGTGCACCGGGACCTTCCTGGAGGTGCAGTCAGTGAGTTCTGGATAAGTGCATCCCTACCATCTGGGGCTCTGTGAAGAACGGGGCTCACTGGGTTTCTGCCCTCTGGGTTTGGTTTCTGGTGTTTCCGGTGCACTTGGTTCAGTGGTTTTCCTTGCCACTGGCTTCTTGCCTGCTGATCGGTTTTCATCTCACTGTAGTGTATCGGTGTATGCTCGGTGTGGAGTTTCCCCTCCCACACCGTAGCGTGACAAAGAGTTAATGAACTGGCAGGAACATCTTAAGACAATGAGGCTAAACTGCACTACCACTCACAAGATGTAGATAGGTGTGGTCATGAATTTGTAATCCTAACAAGCCACATTTTTCTAACCCTAGATAACTCCTTTAACTGAGTTAAAATGGATTTAGAAGGCTCAATTGTGAGCCCAATAATTGAGAGCAAAAGTTACTACTAAAGCTTGTTCCTGATAATAGGCCTGTGTAAATCTGCTGCCAATCACCTGATGAACAATCAGCATGCTCATTCATTGAATGAAATGATCTTTCGTGCAGCTCATTAAATCATTGTTTCTGGTAAGCAGACTGTGCTGTGTGAACAGCGATCTGCTGTCCAGAAACAATGAATTTGTATGAAGACGAGTGGTGGCAGTACTGATCACTCATCCCATACAGCTGAGGTGATTGCTGCATGTAAATCCAGCTCTTTCCTCAACCAACGGGTAGGCAATTATCGGGAAGGAACAGTTCACATTGTTGGGTGCATTTTCTAAAGGGCTGACCACTTCCAGATCCAGATCTTTATTCAGATTCACAGTTGCGTATTCATTATTGCAACATTTTTGTTTGATACTCTTCATTAGGCATGATGGTACCATACAGCATAAGGCTTCACTCACATTACTGTGGTGTAGCCATACTGCAGGTCCACAAAAACATGGGCACCAGCTTTGCGAATCCCGTATTGCGGTTTCGACCTATTGACTTGAATGGGTCCACGATCCATAAGATATGGCAAAAGATAGGAAATGTCCTATCTTTTGCAGTGTGGAAGTATGGACCCAGAGCCCACAGAAGGGCTTCCGAATTTTACAGTGGTCTTCCGATCCATGCCTCTGCATCGCAAAAGATAAGATATGTCCTATCTTTTGCCATATCTTGCCGATTGCGGACCCATTCAAGTCAAGGGTCTCACACGGCTGGTTGCTGTGTTTTGTGGACCCGTGGTTTGCAGTCCACAACACAGGCACGGGGGCCATATGGTTGTGTGATTTTAGCCTTAGACTGTGGTTTCTTGGGCACACCAACCCCTATATTACCAATAAAGTCTAATTGATTGAAAACCTAAGACATATACCCTGGAGGCTTGTTATTAGTTCCAAAGGCAGCCCCAAATGTATTTTTTTCTCTTAGACCTTTAGGGCTCATTATTGCTTCAGAGACTATGCTCCTCTGGTGCTCTACAGGGCCAATTCAACCCTGTACCATATCCTGGAGACCTGGCTTCCAAGGGGAATGCCACTGATTTGCTGCCACCATTTCCCTTGAAAGCCAGGTCTCCAGCATGCAGGACCCAGCAGCAAGCTCTTAGATATAGTGAACAGGGGATGGCTTCATTCCTGATGAAGGGTATCAACCAGAAGCATTGGAATATCTGATATATAAGGGTGTTATTTGTGGATCCAAATAAAATCTCATCAAGTAGACCAATAATGAAGTGCTGTCCTATGTTTTATGTGGATAAGATACAATTAAATGATGCAGTTACTAACCCAAGAAAATCATGTAGTAACCAGCAAAACCTGGGTAAATTAATACACTTTCATTCTAGTGTCCAAGACGTGTATAGGAACTTGATGAATATGCTTTAAGGAGAAAATTCACAAAATCTTCGAAGATAATCTGCAAATCGGCCAAATGCAACTTTGATGAATAGACCCTAAAGGCTTTTATCAGTCCTTCCTTCAGAGCCACAATAATAGTTGTGTTATAAATGCTCTCCGCTACTGTTCTGACACAGTGCTAAACATTCCTCCAGTCCCTGACCCAGCCGTGGCAGTAGGATGAATGAAATGCTTCCACTGTCTCATCGCTCATGCTTCTGGCAGATCTCTGCCTCTTCTGTCTGCCTGTTGCCTTTTGAACCTGTCACTTAGCTGTATCATTGGGGCTGAGGAAAGGGGAGGAAGCCAAATGAGAGAAGGAGGAAATCATCTGTTTGCTAATCACCTTTCACGAGCAATGAAATTCTGCCGGCTCAGTGCCAGCTAGGTACATTTTAGAAAAGGGAGAGAGGGGGCCTGTGGTGTCACTCAAGGTGGATATTTATCAGAGATGACAGTTTGCAAATATCTCAATCTCGGACAAGACTGTTTCAGTGACACAAAAGAGTGTTGTAAAATTGGAAGAGTCAGCAGCCAACATTTATTCCATCAAGGCCTGTCCAGGAACTGGAAATCACTTGACAATTACCGGTGCTGGTATTAGTGGATGGTTTTAACTCTTTGACAGCTGAGTGCCTTCCATATGGATGAGGATCCCTCATCTGTGACAATGCCTTACGTTATGATGCTGCTTTCACAAAGCCTCAATTTGCTAAAGGGAATCTAGAAAGTCAGGAGTTGTCAAAACTGTTATGGCTACTTTAGGATAATCATGAAACTAAGACTTGGATATGGCAAAATTGTTTTGCAATGTCAAGTTATTCATTGTCAAACTTTCTGTGGAGAAAACCTCAACACTGGGACACAGCACACAAAAAGAAGAAACCTGTGTAAGAACATAATCTGATCTGTAAAAATCCAAAAAGAATCATCTGCTACATATTACTGGGTCAACAATATTCTATTGTTCAGACACAAACCCCAACTCATATTTCATAGACTATGGGGCGTCTTAATGGTAGTGTCATTCAGCATACTGAAGATATAAAATATATTGTATGTTTCACTTATGGCGCTAAGCCATTTTTCTTCTTCTACCCCTAAATCAATATGGGAAATCAGGTAATTATGACAGACAATCTTTCAGCCAATGGTAAAAACAGTGAGCAGTCAATAATCAGCCATAAGACAAAGAGTTAGTACACCAGAATATTCTTCCATACAAAACAGGGTAAATGCTGGTTAATTCTAAAAGACAACGGCTCACGCTGGATCTCTTCTATACAGACTTAAGCAAAACAACTGGGAAAATTCAAAAAAGTGACCCAGTATTTTGCTCAGGGTATCTGTTACCAGTTTAAGGTGCCCTCTGATGGTGTACAGATTTCCTTTAAATATATTACTAAAACTTAGATTCCTTAATGCTAATGGATCCACAAATGATGAGAGTTCTGTAATAAAAAAGTTAATCAAAGACAGGTTAGACAAACCCAATTTTTTTTATTTAAAAAATGTAGAAAATTTAGCATTGAGGTCTTTGTGTGTTACAAGTAAAGCCTTGCTATATGATGAAGTTTATTAAATGGCAGTATACCACATCATAGGTTCATTCTTTTCATCGGCAGTATATACAGACCCCCCTAAAACCATATGAGGCCTGTTATCGGTCTGTATATAGACAGTGATTTGGTATATAAGCTTGGTAGGTCGGTATTTTGTTCCTTATATATTTTTCATTTAACAGAGGAATTCATCGATAAGCATATGCTTAAAGAAGAAAGAGAAAAGGCAATGAACCTAGACCTGGAAACCTCTGTGAACTGACATACTTCTAATACGGCATTCTTGCCCTTGTGTAAAACACTAGGGGTTTTGTATATCTGTTTCTTTAACAACTACCTTTAGACTTCAATTACTATCAGGCAAGAAGAATTAATATAGACAGGTTTGTTTGAATTGCTTGTAAAAATCTTGAAGCTCGGTCTCACGTATGTGTGTGGATTTACCCAGCACCACAAGGACTGAGCACATTTTAATTGGGACCATGTGTGTACAGGCCATTCATAATAAGAAAGAACAATGTTAGTATTAGCGTTCTGTAATTGCTATTAGATAAACCTTGAGAATGTCGGACGGTCCCAAAGAGCTTGCAGACGTGTTCTTAACTCTTTGTTGCTCTTTTCCTTCTTTCTAAATTTTTGTATCATTTCGTTTTTTTCTGTATTTATTCTGTATTTGTTCTTCTATTCCATTTTTGTTTCTTTTTTTTTCTTCACAATCGTGAAGCCTGTACATATATCATGACAAAGTCAATATCAGCTCAGTTAGGCATCGTCAGGCATCAGTAGTGCTGTGTGGCGTCTGGGTCCCGCCGCCTGCCAGGTCGGCGCCGCGGCGTCAGTGGGTCCCACTCAAAGAGGCAACCTTGGCGTGGTGAGTGGGCTTATGTCTTTTGATCAAAATGTACACTAATGCCTCAGTAAGGCGGTACACATGCGCCAAGTAGCGCTTGTTTACATTGTTTTGTAGATAGGTCTTGCAGATATAGTTGCTACTATACTTGATCTAATACTGATGGCTTATCTTTAGGCCTAACCTTTAATTTATACAAAATTTATATAGCAATGTGTTTTGTATTTTCTTTGATCAATTATAAAAATTAGCCATAACCATCAGTGACCAATAAAAATTTGTCCAAAAAGAAAATTATGAGGCAGTACAGATGGTTGTATTAAAAATATTTTCCAGAATCAATCATGGTGACATGTCAAAAGAGAGACAGCAATGTCTGGGCTCTAATGGCTTTAATGGGCTCTTATGTTTCACCTTGATCAAATTCTTTGTGGTTCTTCAACTTTTAGATTCTACAATTTGTTATGTGGGGTTGGTGACACCAAGCATCCAAGTACAGTACACACAGACCCCCATATTACCAACTATACCATTATTGGAGACCAAAAATGTATAAGCTTGTTTGATAATTATTTTGCATAGTCTATAACCATAAATGTACAGTATACAAGGTACAAGGGAGTAGCTGTAGGGTGAGCATAGGTAGCAGTCACACCTAATGGTGCCTTCTGCAACATAAGAAGACACCAGGATTATAAATGTCATGTGGTAGGTGTGGAATTAATTGTATCACCTCAGACATTGGTAGCATATGGCAATGATATGCCAGCGTCAGATAGGTGTGGTTCCCACTTCTGAAACCCGCTCGTATCTCCGCAACGGGACCCCTGTAGTGAACGGAGAACAGCCATGCACACAGGGCCGCCCTCAATTAATTTCTGTGGGAGTTCTGAAAATAGCCAAGCACTATTTTGGGAATTCCCAAAGAAGTGAATGAAGAGTGTGCCGCTCATTCACTATGTGCTCTCGTTCACTTTCGGGCCTCGTTCTAGACATAGGTGCTGGTACTAGAGGTGAGACCTATCCTAGCCATATGCCACCAATGTCTGAGGTGACAAAAACCCCTTTAACACCTTTGAGCATATGCATTACAAATACATCCTAGGTACACAGGCAGGGGCGGATTGGGAACTTAAAGTGACCCTGGAAAAAAAAAAACTTAAATTGGCCCCATGTTGTAGGCAAGTCCAACTTAGCAGAAAGCAGGGCAACACAAGTAGATGTGGTCCAACAATACCATAGTGCAAAATACTATCCCAGCAGAACCAAATACAAAAGTGCGGCACAATATATTGCCCCAAAAGTTGTCCCTCTGTGTTGGCCATCAATAGATGGCATTTTCTGTCCTCCTCCTTCGGTTGTCTTTGATTAAGAGCAGGGGGCTTAGGAGATGTGGGCCACAGCAGTTAAAGGGGTTCTCCAGGAATTAAGAAAATGAAAATACTTAAATATTACTTTATTATAAATATATTCCCAAATACCTTTCATTCGTTATAATGGCTCGTTTTGTCTGGGAAGCAATCATTAGGAGAAATAAAATGGCCACCGTCCTATTAGTGCACACAGAACCTTTCCTAATCACACAGGAGGACAAGTTACTTCACAATACTGAGGTAAAGAGCTGCCTCATACTCCTTTCTGCTCAGCTTGTCAGGGATTATGATCCTGAATGCAGATGATAAGAACTTTAGTTGAATCTCTCAGGAATTTAGTTCATGAGGAGACATGAAGTACAGAGAGGACGGACAGGACAGACTGTGGTAATGGAGACTGCATACAAGAGCTGCTGCTCATTAGCCCCACCCCATCCTCCTCTCATGTCTCTTCATGAACTCCATTCCCCAGAGATTCACCTGTATGCAGGATCATAATCCCTGAAAAGTAGAGCAGAGAAGAGGATGACACAGCTCTTTACCTCAGTGTTGTGAAGTAACTTGTCCTCCTGTGTGATTAGGACAGATTCTGTGTGGACTAATAGGACGGCGGCCATTTTATTTCTCCTAATAATTGCTCTCCAGACAAAACTAGCTATTCTAACTAATGAAAGGTATTTGGGAATATATTTACCATTAAGTAACCTTTAAGTATTTTCATTTTCTTAATTCCCGGAGAACCCCTTTAAATTCAGGTCACTGGCAAGATCCATGAATACCTGATTCTCACAAAGTTAATTACTGTTGAGAGCTCATTCTGTACCAGGCCAGCGACCTAGAGCAGGGCTGGGTGGCCCCTTGGGGCATTGGCCCACCGGGAAATGCCCCAGGTGTCATAGGTGCACATACAGTACAGACCAAAAGTTTGGACACACCTTCTCATTCAAGGAGTTTTCTGTATTTTCATGACTATGAAAATTGTAGATTCACACTGAAGGCATCAAAACTATGAATTAACACATGTGGAATTATATACAACTGAAAATATGTCTTATATTCTAGGTTCTTCAAAGTAGCCACCTTTTGCTTTGATTACTGCTTTGCACACTCTTGGCATTCTCTTGATGAGCTTCAAGAGGTAGTCACCTGAAATGGTTTTCACTTCACAGGTGTACCCTGTCAGGTTTAATAAGTGGGATTTCTTGCCTTATAAATGGAGTTGGGACCATGGGTTGTATTGGGCAGAAGTCAGGTGGATACACAGCTGATAGTCCTACTGAATAGACTGTTAGAATTTGTATTATGGCAAGAAAAAAGCAACTAAGTAAAGAAAAACGAGTGGCCATCATTACTTTAAGAAATGAAGGTCAGTCAGTCCGAAAAATTGGGAAAACTTTGAAAGTGTCCCCAAGTGCAGTCACAAAAACCATCAAGCGCTACAAAGAAACTGGCTCACATGAGGACCGCCCCAGGAAAGGAAGACCAAGAGTCACCTCTGCTGCAGAGGATAAGTTCATCCGAGTCACCAGACTCAGAAATCGCAGGTTAACAGCAGCTCAGATTAGAGACCAGGTCAATGCCACACAGAGTTCTAGCAGCAGACACATCTCTACAGCAACTGTTAAGAGGAGACTGTGTGCAGCAGGCCTTCATAGTAAAATAGCTGCTAGGAAACCACTGCTAAGGACAGTCAACAAGCAGAAGAGACTTGTTTGGGCTAAAGAACACAAGGAATGGACATTAGACCAGGGGAAATCTGTGCTTTGGTCTGATGAGTCAAAATTTGAGATCTTTGGTTCCAACCACCGTGTCTTTGTGCGACGCAGAAAAGGTGAACGGATGGACTCTACATGCCTGGTTCCCACCGTGAAGCATGGAGGAGGAGGTGTGATGGTGTGGGGGTGCTTTGCTGGTGACACTGTTGGGGATTTATTCAAAATTGAAGGCATACTGAACCAGCATGGCTACCACAGCATCTTGCAGCGGCATGCTATTCCATCCGGTTTGCGTTTAGTTGGACCATTATTTATTTATCAACAGGACAATGACCCCAAACACACCTCCAGGTTGTGTAAGGGCTATTTGACCAAGAAGGAGAGTGATGGGGTGTTACGCCAGATGACCTGGCCTCCACAGTCACCAGACCTGAACCCAATCGAGATGGTTTGGGGTGAGCTGGACCGCAGAGTGAAGGCAAAAGGGCCAACAAGTGCTAAGCATCTCTGGGAACTCCTTCAAGACTGTTGGAATACCATTTCAGGTGACTACCTCTTGAAGCTCATCAAGAGAATGCCAAGAGTGTGCAAAGCAGTAATCAAAGCAAAAGGTGGCTACTTTGAAAAACCTAGAATATAAGACATATTTTCAGTTGTTTCACACTTTTTTGTTAAAGGGGTTGTCCCACGAAAAATATTCTACAGTTTTCAAACCAGCACCTGGATCTGAAGACTTTTGTAATTGCAGGTCATTAAAAATTTTGTACAGCTACTGAGTTATTCAATAAAATGTATCTGTATAGGACCACTTAATTTCTTATTTCTTTGACCTATTCACTGAGCAGGCCGCACATGCTCAGTTTCAACTTTTAACTGTCTCCTGAGCTGTGATAGGGAGAGCTGAGACACGCCTCCTGAGCTGCAGCAGAAAAGACACTCCCCGAGCTGTCAGCTTGATATGAATCTAGCAGAGCAATGAATGTGGAGATCTCTGGATTTATGTGAGGTACAGGGCTGGTTCTAGCTTTGTTAGAAAGAGATTGTCATGTATTATATGATGTCTGATTTTCATTTTTTACATTATTCGTGGGATAACCCCTTTAAGTATATAATTCCACATGTGTTAATTCATAGTTTTGATGCCTTCAGTGTGTATCTACAATTTGCATAGTCATGAAAATACAGAAAACTCTTTGAATGAGAAGGTGTGTCCAAACTTTTGGTCTGTACTGTATGTCCAGGGGCGGATTGGCCATAGACCTTACAGGGAAATTTCCCGGTGGGCCGATGTTCAGGGGTCCTCCTGAGCCCTCCTCACAGTCGGCCAGTGGAAGTGTTTGGGTATGTATTTTGTGCTGTTGCTGGCAGTATTTTGTGATAGACTGTGGAATTTTGCTCTGTTGGGGTGGTATGATGTGCCACAATATGGATGGCCCTGCCTTCCATCAGTTTGGACCCAACTACAAAATGGGGCCACTTTTAGTATTTTTTCCAGGGCCACTTTAAGTTACCAGTCCGTCCCTGCATATGTCTATGTGGTTGCAAAGGGACATACGCCATAGAAGACAGCATTATCATAAATAGCACTTGGTTGGTGCAGGCTCTGTTACAGAATATGCACTGGGGCCAGAAGCTTCGAGTTATGCCTCTGATAGCCCTCTTCTACTTTCTAGCATTCCTGTAAGATATTCAACCTACTGGGATTGAACACCTTCTTGATATTTTTCCAATGAGCAGTATATGGAAAACCTACATATATCATTCTAAAAGCCAAACCCTACAACATCTGAGTGGGTGGCAGTCTCCCAGGGAATAGTTGGACTAAAGAAGAATTTCAGATAAATCTCTATTGCTGAAACAATACAACAAACGTAGATCACAACGTCCAGAATTGGGCAGGGTAAAAGAATTATATTGTGTCTGGTGGATTTTAGCTTGCATATGTTGCTCTTCTGAAAGAACAGGTAGACATCATTTCTTTTAGTAGTTGCGTTCCTCTGTCTTTTCTTTCCGTTACCAGATCATTTTCATGCAATGCAAACTCCCCGCAGAGCACTGCTAAATGAGACACACATGGGGGTGTAGGTTTTAATAAAAAAGAAAGCTTCGGAATGTATTTTTTTCCTCGCTGCGCGGGTTTTTTTTTTTTTTTCTGCAGAAACATCTGTGCAGCTCCTGAGTGAAACAGGCTTGTGCCATAGAAAGACTGAGCCTTTGAGTGCAAACCTGTTGAAATATTATCAGAAGGCACAATTAAGGTTTAAACACATGAAGTAACCCAGATTTCTCAGGCACTGTGCCAAAGTTTACACACCTGTGAGCCATATGGGATTCCAAGGGGCTTTCTTTATTTAACATTTACATCTCAGTTTTAAAAGCACTAATATCTTAATCCCTGAAATTACTTGGTATTGTGCTTATTGCAGTTAGACTGAATGTATTACTAAGCCAGTATCGCAGTCATTCCAGCAGTGTGGCATTCTCTACAATGAATCGTATGTAGCCTGTATTTAATCTATATTCACAGTGACTAATTGACGTAGTCCGAAAGAAGAATAGGTCTTGTGCAACTTCGGCTAGGATTTGGAAATGTCTTATTTTAGTTGTGTAAGAATATAGTCAAGCATATAGCTGTGATTTAGGGTCATTTTAAAATACAGTGCTTTCGGAAAGTCTTCGGACCCTTTGACTTTTTCCGCATTTTGTTATGTTGCTGCCTTGTGCTAAAATAAAAAAAAATAAATTTAGTTTTTCTTCTTTCTTTTTTCTGCACTCAGTTCTCGCCCAATGAGAAAACGAAAGCAGAATTTCAAAAACGAAAACGTTTGCATGGACATTACTATTCAGACCCTTTAATACGACACCTGGAATTTAGCTGTAGGGGCCTTCCATTTCTCTTGATCATCTTTGAGTTGTTTCTAAACCTTGATTGGATTCTCTGTATTACTTGGGCTGACCGCAAAATACCTACTTAGGGGGACTTTTATCATTTAAGGTAGTTTTTATGTCAGTTTTAAGTCTGCTTTTAAAATTGTGGTCTTGCACCAATTTTCTAAGCTGGTGCACCCAGGGGTACACCATCAATAAGGCCAGGTAAGGTGATGACCTCAGGCATCACTAGGTAGGAGCAAGAGGGGGCAGCGGAAGGGCCATGGGCAATGAGCCATTTCACTGTGGGGTTAGGTTAAGAAATTAGCATTGGGGGGGCACCATTTTAGTTTTCGCCTCAGGCAGCAGAAAGGCTAGGTGCACCCATGAGTAAACCCTAATATTATTTGAGGTGTCAGTGTAATGCGGTCTGTGAAAGAAGACCAGGGAGTTGCCGGGCGTGGGCTAACTTTTTTACAACTTTGTAAAAATTGCACCTAGTAAATGAGCCAAAATCCAGGTCTAATCTCAGTCTTAGCTCTTAAAAATAGACGACTGTGGAAAGTGGTGAGACCCACGAAATGTAGCAACAGTGTCACAATTGCCAAGACGTGCACCTTTTTACTCCACAAGCAGTGGCGTACTGCCAATATAGGCAGACCATGCAGCTGCTATGGGGCCCGCAGCACAGGGGGGCCCAGAGGGCATGGAAGGCCCCGCCCCCTACATATTCTCAGCCAGTTTATTAATAATTAATTAGTTATTATGGGCCATTGAGGTAGCCTGTGGCCCGCCCACTTGTGTTCCCTTATGCTCAGAACCCTCCCCATCCCCACTCTGTAGTTCTGCTCACCCCTGCAGTCCAGGGATTGATTGTGATTCTTAGTGGGCTAAAGGACCTTTCTGACATCATCCGTCCATGTGACTAGCGGGGGAGGAGCTAGAGGAGCAGAGAGCTATGTGCTGTGTACAGAGAGGAGTCATGCTGGAGTTTGGTGAGGCCTAGCTGTGTGTGTGCCTGTCCCTGTGTGTCTGTCTGTCCCTATATGGCTGTCCCTCTGTGTCCCTGTGTTTGTCCCTGTCCTTGTGTGTGCCTGTCCCTGTCTGTGTGTGTCTGTCCCTGTGTGTGTCACTGTCCCTGTGTGTCGGTGTCCCTGTGTGTCACTGTCCCCGTGTGTCGGTGTCCCTTTGTCTGTCCCTGTGTGTGTCTGTCCCTGTCCCTTTGTGCCACTGTCCCCGTGACGCTGTCCCTGTCTCTTTCCCTGTGTGTTTTTCGCTGTTCCTGTGTGACCCTGTCTCTGTGTGTCCCTTTGTGTCGCTGTCCCTGTGTGTCACTGTCCCTGTGTGTGTCCCTGTGTGTTTTTCGCTGTCCCTGTGTGTCCTTGTCCCTGTGTGTCCCTGTCCCTGTGTGTGTCGCTGTCCCTGTCTCTGTGTGTTTTTCGCTGTCCCTGTGTGTCACTATCTCTGTCCCTGTGTGTTTTTCGCTGTTCCTGTGTGTCCCTTTGTGTTGCTGCCCCTGTGTGTCGCTGTCCCTGTGTGTTTTTCGCTGTCCCTGTGTGTCCCTGTCCCTGTGTGTGTCGCTGTCCCTGTGTGTGTCTGTCTCTGTGTGTCACTGTCTCTGTGTGTCGCTGTCTCTGTGTGTCGCTGTCCCTGTGTCTCTGTGTGTTTTTCGCTGTCACTGTGTGTCGCTGTCCCTGTCATTGTGTGTCCGTGTCCCTGCCCCTGTGTGTCCTTGCCCCTGAGTGTCCCTGCCCCTGTGTGACCCTGCCCCTGTGCGTGTCTGTCCTCCTGTGTGTGTCTGTCTGTGTGTGTCTGTCCCCCTGTGTGTGTCACCATCACCATGCCCACAGTGTTCCTATGTCTTGACGCAGCTGCATCAGGACGTTCTGTGGGGGAAAGAAGAAGACGGAAGAGGAGACGGCGTGGCATGCATGGAGTCCATAGGAGAGGCACAGGGAGGCACATTAAGGACGTAGGTAACACTACCACATGATCTACACTAGTGTTATCAAATAATTGCATTAACCTAATAAAAACAGCATCTGTATGTTTTATGAGCATTGTGTTTGTAAAGCAGCATCTTAAGGGTTAAAATGGCAGAATTGGAGCTAGTTACAGTACTGTCAGTTTCAGCAATGTATGAGCTATATAGCTGACACCAAAAGGTGATCACTGCACTACACATCTACATAGAAGAGCAGGAAGCAATAAAAAAAATATAAAC
Organism: Rhinella marina; assembly: GCA_900303285.1. NCBI lineage: Eukaryota > Metazoa > Chordata > Amphibia > Anura > Bufonidae > Rhinella > Rhinella marina. The sequence continues at coordinate 54,914 of ONZH01010978.1, read as the reverse complement.
TTGGTGTAAAGTAGAACTGGCTTAGTTGCCCATAGCAACCAATCAGATTCCACCTTTTAGTTTTCCAAAGAAGCTATGAAAGGTGGAATCTTATGGTTGTGATGGGCAACTAAGCCAGTTCTATTTTACACCAGTTTGATAACTCCATATATATATACCGTATTTTTCGCTTAATAAGACGCACCCTTTGATAAGACGCACACAAGATTTTAGAGTAGGAAAATAAGAAAAAAATATTTTTCATCACACCTCATATCAGACACCCCATAAATTTCAGGACATCACATCAGACCCCCATATCATCCCTCCATGTCAGAACCCTATCAGCCCTCCATGTCAGACCCCCATATCAGCCCACTCTGCCCCCATCAGACCTCAGATAGGCTCACTGTGCCCCCATATCAGCCCACTGTGCCCCCATCAGACCTCAGATCAGCCCCCATATCAGCCCACTGTGCCCCCATCAGACCTCAGATCAACCCCCATATCAGCCCACTCTAACCCCATCAGTCCTCAGATCAGCCCATCAGCCCACTGTGCCCCCATAAGACCTCAGATCAGCCCCTATATCAGCCCACTATGCCCCCATCAGACCTCAGATTAGCCCACTGTGCCACCATATTAGCCCACTGTGCCCCCATCAGATCTCAGATCAGCCCCATAAGGATAAAATAAAAAACCTCTCTCACCTCTCCTGCGCCGCGTCTCCGCTGCGGGTCTGGCGTTCTATCTTTTCCTGCCGGTGCTGCACTGTCACCTGACTGCGTGCAGTGTCAGGTCAGAGTGCACGCACTACGTCCTGACGCTGTACACAGGACAGTGGAGCGCCTGCCAGAGGAGCGCTGGAAACAGAGCGGAGCCGCGGCGCAGGAGAGGGGAGTATGTTTCCCAGCTCCCGGCAGAGCAGGGAACACAGCATCTCCCTGCTTATTGACCAGCTGGGTATCTAACAGAGAAATTGGGCAGACTGCTGGCAGCTGCACAGGCAAGGAAAAAGATTGCTGTGCATTTATGTCGGAAAGGGGGCGGGGCCATTTGGCCTGGCCTGGCCTGGCCATTCACACTCCTGGGCCCCATAGCACCTGCCTCCCCTGCCTATATGGGCCGTACACCAGTGCCGCCCACAGGTTCCATTGGTGCTAACAGCAGAACGATTTTGGATTTAAAGGGGTTTTCCAGGAGTTTTATACAGATGACCTATACTCTGGATAGGTCATCGGTATCTGATCAGTGGGGGTCCGACAACCAGGACCCTGGCCAATCAGATGTTTGAGAAGACACAGGTGCTCCCAGTAGCGCCGCAGCTTTCTCAGCTTTTTCTAGGCCAGTGATAACACGTTCATCAGTCACATGGCCTAGGAGCAGCTCAGCTCATTAGAAGTGCATAGGGCTGAGCTGCAATACCAAGTAGAGCCGCTATACAATGCATACATCCCAACTTTTGAAAAGAAGGAAGAGGAACATTATGTGCGGCACGCAATGTGCACCGGGGAAAATTCTTTCAGCACTAGGTCATGCCTCTAACTCCGTCCAAAACATAACTAAACACCTAATCCCACCCAGTCCCCTAAATGCCACGCACAGTAATTATTCCCCCTTTATTAGGGTGACCAGATCTGGGTTTCTGAAAAGGAGGACACCGAAAAAAAAGGTGTGCTCCTTTTCAGAAATAAAATCATAAAGGGAAATTCAGGTCCCCCCATTCCCTGGGGTATAGTGTAATGCCATTACACTATACCCCAGGGAATGGGGACCCGAACTTCCCTTTATTATTTTCCGTTATAACATGGTTATAACAGAAAATAATTGTTAAAATGGCCCTTAGAGGTTAAAAATAATTTAAAAAAACTCACCTTTTCCACTTGTTCGCGGCGCAGCCGGTCCGGTGTCTTCTTTCTTCTTTCACCTTGCCGGACCTGCAAAGGGACCTTTGGTGATGTCACCGCGCGGTGAGCACGCTCACCACGTGGTGACCGCGGTGACGTCACCAAAGGTCCTTTTGCAGGTCCTGCAAGGCCGGGAAAGAAGAAAGAAGACACCGGACCGGCTGCGCCGCGAACAAGTGGAAAAGGTGAGTTTGTTTTTATTATTTTTAACCCCTAAAGGCCATTTTAAAAGTTAAAATGACTTTGTTGGACTGCCTCAAACTGTTTGAGTCAAACATAAATTATATGTGCCCTCTCACAGTAGCTATGCCCAGTTATGTGGCCCCTGACAGAAATATGCCCAGTAAAGTGCCCCGTGACAGTAATATGTCCAGTTAAGTGCCCTCTGAAAAGGAATATGCCCAGTAAAGTGTCACCTTCACAGGCAGTAATATGTCTAGCTGTGCCCCCTTCACAGGCAGTAATATGCCCAGCTGTACCCCCTTCACAGGCAGTAATATGCCCAGCTGTGCCCCCTTCACAGGCAGTAATATGACCAGCTGTGCCCCCTTCACAGGGAGTAATATGCCAAGCTGTGCCCCCTTCACAGGCAGTAATATGTCTAGCTGTGCCCCCTTCACAGGCAGTAATAAGCCCAGATATGCCCCCTTCACAGGCAGTAATATGCCCAGATGTACCCCCTTCACAGGCAGTAATATGCCCAGATGTGCCCCCTTCATAGGCAGTAATATGAGTGAAGAGTGGAGCACAGATCAGGTAATGGCCCCGATATTTCAGCTGGTCACAGGCAGTAAAAAAAAAACCCGTAGCAGCAACCCCCAACAGCAGGACACACACAGGTCACAGGCAGTAAAAAAAAAACCCGTAGCAGCAACCCCAACAGCAGGACACACACAGGTCACAGGCAGTAAAAAAAAAAACCCGTAGCAGCAACCCCCAACAGAGCTCCCCGCCGCCCACCCAAACCTGCAGTGCGGAGCACCAGCAGGGGAGGAGGAATGATGGAGCAGAGAGCCGAGGGACGGCTCTTGCGTCATCATTACAGGCAGCTGTCTCTGCTTCCTATGGAAACAGGGACAGCTGCCAGAAAGCGGGACATACCTACCCCGTACCGGGACTGTGGGACAGCCACTGAAATCCGGGACTGTCCTGCCGGATCCGGGACAGTTGGGAGGTATGACAATGTACTGTGCTGTGCTTAGTAAGCTGCAAAGGGGCCAAGGTGCTCACCTGAGGACCGCAGCCTCTTTAAACAGTGGCTCAGCAGGGGAGCCAGGAGTTGGACCCCCACTGATCACATACTGATCACCTATAATGAGGATAGGTCATTAATATTAAACAGTTGGACAACCCCTTTAATACTAGACCCCTACTTTCTGAAAACTGTGATGAAAGGGGTGAAATGCAAATACTGCCTGCTTGGAACTGCGAAAAGGACTAGAAAAGGGCTGCACGGAAATGTTCAGTGAAGCAACTTATTCAGCTTTAAAATTAATTCAGTCAGATGTGCGATATTTTTTTCTAAAGGTGGTCAGAATCTTCTTTTCTTCCTGTGCTCGCTATGTCCTAGTAATAGGCAGTAATAATAATTATGCAAGTGCAGACTGCATTGTTTACTGAAGGGGAAGGAGACATTTCAATGCCTTTGATTTCCCAGCCAGTATTACCTGTATGCAGCTACTTCAGTCAGCTTCAAAGACTCTGAACATATGAAGCACTTGTATTCAGACGCTTACAAAACCCTGAAGTATAATCAATAAGATATGTATTTGGAGTTAGGACACAGCAGCAAATTGGTGTATTTTTTCTATTCTGGTAAAACATAATGGCACAATCCAATATCCACATTTTTACCATTTTTTGCAAGCTCAGTGCATCTATTTTACAGAAACCGCTGGAAATCAGCCACCATTATATACTGCAGAATATCTTGCAATAGGAAATTCAATATTTTAGCTTTTTTTAAAAAAAAATTTGGATGAAATATATAAAGGGGATTTCTGGGTGTTTAACATTGATGACCTAACCTCAGGATCCCATCAATATTAGATCGGCGTGGATCCAACACTCAGCGCCCCCTGCTGATCAGCTGTTTGAGAAGGCTGATCGCTCCGGTGACCATCGTGGCCTCCTCACAGTTTACCAAGCATAGTGCCATCCATTATATAGCAGATATGTCTTATATTGCTGCTTCAGCCCATTTACTTGCATAATAGTGAGCTGGTATACACCATGTGACTGATGAACATGACGTCACAGGCCTAAGGAAGAGGCTGCAGTGCTCACTGGAACTCTGCGGTCTCTTCAAAGAGCTGATCGGACCCCCGCCGATCTGATATTGATGACTTAGGCCTCATGCTCATGAACATATTTTCTTTCCGTGTCCATTCCACGCAAAAAAAAAAAAACGGAAGTTACTCCGTGTGTTCCTTTTCTGTATTCTGGTTTTCCATTCCGCAAAAAAATGAGAACATGTCCTATTATTATCCATATTACGGACAAGTATAGGACTGTTCTATTAGGGGCCAGCTGTTCCGTTCTGCAAAATACGGAATGCACACAGACGTCATCCATATTTTTTGTGGATCCTTTTTTTTTACGGACTGCAAAATATATACGGTCGTGTGCATGAGTCCTTATCCTGAGGATAGGTCATCAGTATCAGTATCCCGGAAAACCCCCTTTAAATAGAATTACTATATATGCAATACAGACTATTTAAAGGGGACCTGTCATGGGTTTAAAATATGTATAACAGGGGTAGGCAACCTCCATCACTCCAGCTGTTTTGAAACTACAACTCCCAGCATGCATACTTGATCTGTTCTTCTAAGAACTCTCATAGAAATGAATGGAGCAAGCTGAGAATTGTAGTTTCCCAACAGCTGGAGTGTCGAAGATTGGCGAACCCTGATTTATACTAAGTGCTAATTGAGAGCGGTTTGCCCTAGGGTGGTAACCACCTCTCTTCTAGGTGGATGCAGTTTCCAGCATTGCTCTGATGCTGTCCAATCATCCCTCATCCCACAAGACCTATATGGTTGAAGACAAACCATTCTTAATTAACATATCAGGCTCTAAAAAATCTATAGAAAACCGTATCTCAGGAATTTTGCCTTCAGTACTTGGTGTGGAGCGTGAACTAAAACTATTCATTTCCGGTAATTGTGATTAGTCCTGCCCATCAGCTTGGAAGAATTTTAGCTCATTCTTCCATACAAAACAGCTTCATTTCTGTAAAGCCTCATTCACATGTCCATGTCCGTACTCAAATCCGTGAGCAGTGAGGAATCCATGAAGCTGTCCGTGAAGGATCCGTGTTGGATCCGTGGGTCCGTGTTTTGCTGTCCGTGTTGCATCCGTGTTTCATTGACACTGAACAGCTGAAAAATAATTTTCAAAGCATCTCTTCTTAATGATGATGGCATCCGTGTTGCATCCGTGGTTTTCACGGACCCATAGACTATAATGGGCGTGAGGGATCCGGGAACACGGATCAAGATAGGACATGCATCCGTGCTGAAAACACTGACCCACGGACCGTGATGAAACACTGATGTCTGAACACACACATTCAAATGAATGGGGACGTGTGCTGTCCGTGGAATACACGTACAGCACACGTCCATGAAACACTGACGTGTGAATGAGGCATAATGTTGGTGTGTTTCCTCCAATGAACGGCTGACTTCAGGTCCTTCCACAACATTTCTTTTGGATGAAGGTCAGGACTTTGACATGGCCATGATAAAACTTTAACTTTATTCTTCTTTAATCATTCTTTGGCAGAACGTGCTTAGGGTCGTTGACTTGCTGTATAACCCACATTTTCTTGAGATTCAACTCACAAACACATATCCGGACTTTTTACTTTAGAATTTGCTGTTAGTATTCCTAATTCATTGCTCCGTCAATGATGCCATCATCATCCAGATGCAGCAAAACAGGACCAAAGCATAATAGTACCACCACCGTTTATCACTGATGGGATGATGTTTTTATGCTGGAATGCAGTGTTTTCATTTTTTTTAAACATATTGCTTCTTATCTAAACCAAAAAGTTATTTTTTGCTCTCATCCTTCTAAAAACATTGCTCCAATAGCCTTTCTCATTGCTATCCTACCATGCAGACCAGTGTCGTTCAGTGTCCTTCTAAATATTAACAATAGCTAATGTGACGTTTAGTTGCTTGCGGGTTACCTATGGTTTCTTTGTGACCTCTTGGTCTATTACACACCTTGCTCTTGATGTGATCTTTGCTGGTCGACCTCTGCTGGGGAGGGTAATAATGGTATTGAATTTCCTCCATTCTACACAATCTGACTGTGGTCTGACTGTCTGAGGTCCTCAGAAATATCTTTTATTCGTACCACAATACACTTCCACAAACATGTGTTGTGAAGATTACACTTTGGTAGATCCCTGTTCTTTAAATAATACAGGTTGCCCACGTACACCTGATTGTCACCCTATTGATTGAATACACCTGACTCTAATTTCACCTTTAAATTATCTGCTAATATTAAAAGTTCACTTACTTTTGCCACTCACAGACATGTGATATTGGATAATTTTCCACAATAAATAAATGACCGAGTCTAGGTTACCTTTATCTACTTTCAGGACTTGTCTGAAAATCTGATGTAGTTTTAGGTAAAATTTATGCAAAAATATAGAAAATTCTGAAAAGAATCACTGTAAATCATAACATTCTTTCTGTCTACAGCTGCCACAAGAGGGAGCATGTGAGCTGAATGCATATGGATTAGAGATGAACGAATAGATTTGTCTCATCAGCAGGACTTCTTCACCTGTATGCAGGGGTGAATTGGCCATAGACCTTACAGGGAAATTTCCCGGTGGGCTGATGCCCAGGGGTTCGTCTGAGCCTTCCTTACGGCCGGCCAGTGGAAGTTTTTTGGGGATGTATTTTGTGCGGAATTTTGCTCTGTTGGGGTGGTATGATGTGCCACAATATGGCTGGCCCTGCCTTCCATCAATTTAGACCCGCGTACAAAACAGGGCCACTTTAAGTACTTTTTCCAGGGCCACTTTAAGTACCCAGACCGCCCTGCCTGTATGGCTGTCTCTGCAGGTGAAGAAGTGTCCACTGAACATTTAGCCAAGGCCTGAAAATTTCGGCTTCAAAGCAGTGGCTCTGCAAACACTGCTACACTTCTAGGTAGCGGCACTTGGACAGTTGCTGGCCCCAGCCTAGGCAGCATATTTCGCTGAAGTGCCATGTTCATTCACTAGGAGGAATTAAAATCCTTTTTTTTTTAAATTAAATAAAGTTAATCAAATTTTTAAAAAAGAAGTGCAGCCAATCCTCCTTCGAGAGGCTGTGATTGTACATTAGATTGTCTGCTGCTGTGGTCAAAATTGGCTGGATCAAATGACAAATGAAGGATTTGATCTAGAAAACTAAGGAGTCTAATAATATTAATAATAATACTAATAATAATAATAATAATAATAATAATAATAATTATTATTATTATTATTATTATTATTATTATTATTATTATTATTATTATTGTCGTTATTAGCATAATCATCATTATTAATATTGTATTATTGGTAGGAATAGTAATGCTGTGAAACTGTGTTATGAAATAGAATAGGTTTCCCTTTGCATACGATGTACAATCATATATAGCAGGTAATAATAAAAGATCTACTGTGAATCTTAGATCAAGCTCCATGGGGTTACAAACCAATCCTTACTGTGCCTCCATCTGAGCTGCAGACATTTTCAGGTGCATGTGTCCAAATAACACTGATTCTAGGTCATCATACTTCTGAGAATGAGTAATTAGAGACACATTATTTTCAGCCTTCCTGTCCACTTTATTAATGACTGGAACTCTCCTAGTAGTGCTGTTACATCAATAATCAATGATTTCACCATTACCCGGATTGTTTTAAAGGGATTTTCCAAAACTCCAATAATCTGACATATTAGTCAGACATGTCAGAAGATTACACTTGTGGGTGTTGATGTACTGGTACTCCAAATGGTGTATTCCATGCAGTTAGAGATGAGCAACTGTATTATGTTTATCTCTCTATCTCTCTCTACCATTTTATGCCAGGAAGCAGAAGAAGGAGTTCAGTGAAGAGCCCCTCTCAACATGGGCCTCATAGAAGTACTTTGATCTGCCTCCATGTACTCCACAGCAGATATGTTGAGTAAGTATGCAAAATTTCCAGACACACGAATTAGAGTTGTACCGTAACTCTAAGCTGCTGGGCCCCCCAAGATAAAATCTAATAAAACACCTATTATGTATTATTTATAATATTGGTGCAATATTGGTAATATTTAGCAGATTAGCCTTTGCAGCCCCACAGGTGCAACTGCTACCACCCTCTATAGCAGGGATCAGCAACCTCCAGCACTCCAGCTGTTCAGAAACTACAACTCTCAGAATGCTTCATTCACTTCTGTGGGAGTTAGAAGAACAGCCGAGCATGTTTGCACGGTGGAAGATGTAGTTTCAAAGCAATTGGGGTACTGAAGGTTGCTGATCCCTCCTCTATAGCTATGTCTCTGCCAGCTACTACCAACCCCTATAGCTATGCCTATGCCAATTTACAGAGGTAGTATGCAGTCTTCTGACATTTAGGAAGCTGCTGTAGATTTTGGATTGTCGCTGGCCAGCAGGAAGATGTGCCAAATCTATGAGAGGCATGTGTCTGTACATAAATTTGGTGCATCCTCTGGTAGCGCATGGGGAATCAAGAAAAACACTGATCTTGATAAATGACCTCTGATAACTTTTTCATACTGAATGTAGAGGAATGGAGGGTGAAGACAGTGGGAAAGAGCAGATGTCTCAATAAGCATGTCCACGTGAGCTGCTGTATCAATGTGATCTATACTGAGACACATACACATATATACAGTACAGACCAAAAGTTTGGACACACCTTCTCATTCAAAGAGTTTTCTGTATTTTCATGACTATGAAAATTGTAGATTCACACTGAAGGCATCAAAACTATGAATTAACACATGTGGAATTATATACTTAAAACAAAAGTGTGAAACAACTGAAAATATGTTTTAGATTCTAGGTTTTTCAAAGTAGCCACCTTTTGCTTTGATTACTGCTTTGCACACTCTTGGTATTCTCTTGATGAGCTTCAAGAGGTAGTCACCTGAAATGGTTTTCATTTCACAGGGGTGCCCTGTCAGGTTTAATAAGTGGGATTTCTTGCCTTATAAATGGGGTTGGGACCATGGGTTGTGTTGGGCAGAAGTCAGGTGGATACACAGCTGATAGTCCTACTCAATAGACTGATAGAATTTGTATTATGTCAAGAAAAAAGCAGCTAAGTAAAGAAAAACGAGTGGCCATCATTACTTTAAGAAATGAAGGTCAGTCAGTCCGAAAAATTGGGAAAACTTTGAAAGTGTCCCCAAGTGCAGTCGCAAAAACCATCAAGCGCTACAAAGAAACTGGCTCACATGAGGACCGCCCCAGGAAAGGAAGACCAAGAGTCACCTCTGCTGCGGAGGATAAGTTCATCCGAGTCACCAGACTCAGAAATCGCAGGTTAACAGCAGGTCAGATTAGAGACCAGGTCAATGCCACACAGAGTTCTAGCAGCAGACACATCTCTACAACAACTGTTAAGAGGAGACTGTGTGCAGTAGGCCTTCATGGTAAAATAGCTGCTAGGAAACCACTGCAAAGGACAGGCAACAAGCAGAAGAGACTTGTTTGGGCTAAAGAACGCAAGGAATGGACATTAGACCAGTGGAAATCTGTGCTTTGGTCTGATGAGTCCAAATTTGAGATCTTTGGTTCCAACCACCGTGTCTTTGTGCAACGCAGAAAAGGTGAGTGGATGGACTCTACATGCCTGGTTCCCACCGTTAAGCATGGAGGAGGTGTGATGGTGTGGGGGTGCTTTGCTTGTGACACTGTTGGGGTTTTATTCAAAATTGAAGGCATACTGAACCAGCATGGCTACCACAGCATCTTGCAGCGGCATGCTATTCCATCCGGTTTGCGTTTAGTTGGACCATCATTTATTTATCAACAGGACAATGACCCCAAACACACCTCCAGGCTGTGTAAGGGCTATTTGACCAATAAGGAGAGTGATGAAGTGCTACGCCAGATGACCTGGCCTCCACAGTCACCAGACCTGAACCCAATCGAGATGGTTTGGGGTGAGCTGGACCGCAGAGTGAAGGCAAAAGGGCCAACAAGTGCTAAGCATCTCTGGGAACTACTTCAAGACTGTTGGAATACCATTTCAGGTGACTACCTCTTGAAGCTCATTAAGAGAATGACAAGAGTGTGCAAAGCAGTAATCAAAGCAAAAGGTGGCTACTTTGAAGAACCTAGAATATAAGACATATTTTCAGTTGTTTCACACTTTTTTATTAAGTATATAATTACACATGTGTTAATTCATAGTTTTGATGCCTTCAGTGTGAATCTACAATTTTCATAGTCATGAAAATACAGAAAACTCTTTGAATGAGAAGGTGTGTCCAAACCTTTGGTCTGTACTGTATATGTTGCATTTCCTGGATAATAAATACAATTTATCACAAGTTTAATGGTCTCAGACTTGGGGATTGACGTGATCTGTCTCCTGCCTTTAGGGTTTAAACTAAGGAGGAAATAGAAATTTTCTGACACCTGCCCCAAGTTCCTCAAACCACCACAGCTCTCATATGGCGTGTCTCAAACACATGGAGAAATTTTGTGAGCGTGCTGTTCTCTTCCAGCAGGTCATAGCAAGATGTCACTGCACATTTGACTTAATAGGGGAAGGGGTTTTAGTCTAATTGAGGTCCAGGAGCACTTTGGAAATGTTATTAAATGAAACAAAAGAAGTCTAACAGAGAAACGACGAGGCTGCACCTGGTGTCGGTAGATAATTGTGTTATACAGGGGACATGTTAGTCAGTGGTACTTTGTTAGAACTTGATTTTCTTCCACTTACGATGCCTTATCAGTCACTTCCAGGGTCAGGTTACCCATATGACCAGTTTGTTGGCTTTGTCATGAGGGGATGAAGTTACATTAACTTGAACATTTTCACTTTTGTCTGTCTGCTATCAGTCTTTGAAATCTGGCTGGCTGAAACTGTTTCTGACTGAGTGATATTCTAATGGAGACAAATTAGCATGATACGCTTGTTTCCTACTTGGACTATCTGGAAAGGATAAACAAAGTGTACTTTGTTCCCTCTAATGAAATCCATCCAACATGTATCTTGGACCTCCTTCCAGACTGATGGCAGGCAGATTAGAACATGTGGCCACATCTGGATTACAAGTACCCATTCCCCCTCAGCAACGTTTAATAGGCAGGCAATAAAGACTATGTGTGTATTCACACCTCCACTGCCAATTTTAACTTGTGTCTAGAATTTAAAGCATTTCTAATCGCCTCCTCGACAGTCAAAGACTGAACAGCAACAGACAGGGAAGAAATCTAATCTGACATTGCATACACAAGATATTTAAAGGGATACTCCAGTCTAAATTTAAATCTTAAAAACCTTGTTTTTGTTATTAATAGCGACAGATATCCTCCACAAATATTTTCCATAGGGGCACTCACCTGATGCTCCTGCACCCTCTGCTGCGTTAAGGAATTGTTACAACCAGTACTTCCATTTGAATAATTTCCTGGGCTAACAACATAGCCTCAGATTTATTAATAGTGTTGTACTTTATACTGTCAAAGAATACTTAATATTAGACAAAATTTACTATTATGACATATGGACCTTTGTAAATTTGGAATATCATAAATTCTGCCCCAGATGCAGGCTAGATTTCTGTCCATGTGCCAAAAATTTGTCTATGCACCTCTCTAGTCTGAGTTTACGCCAGCTATAAGTTGGCATAGGTTTACCCCAAAAATGTGCCAAAATTATGGCTCATTTCTTGGCGCATAGAGACGCATACAGGCAACGCCCCATTTACAGAACAGTCAAACCTTTTCCCCGACCGTTTCGGCCAAAATAACTCTATCGAATCTGAAGAAATTCACACATCAATACTGTCATCTAAAATATCTCATCCAAAATACTCACCAATTACTTGTAAAATGCTAAATTAACACACAATTCCGTGCTTAAAGGCAATGTACACCTTTGGGGGCATTTTTTTAAATTATTATTGCATTGTACTCATTTTGAGCTAACAATCATTTTTTCAATTGGTCTTTATTAAAAATATGGAGCCCTTTTTCTGTACAAAGCTGAGATGCTATAGTAGCAGCCTCTGGATTTTATCTCTTTTCTGTCAGTTGGGGAGCTGAGGGGCTCCTTATCTCTGCTCTCTGACATTATAAACACTCATTATAGCTCAGTTCTTATCTTACAGATAAGAATGTGGCTTAAATAAGTATTTATGACCTCTTCGTAGTTTAGAGATAAGGGTTTTTTTTTGCCTTCCTCTGGATCAACTTGCAGGATAACAGGCCGAACTGGATGGACAGATGTCTTTTTTCGGCCTTATAAACTATGTTACTATGTTACTATGTTTATTAGGTGACTGGCACAAAGTAAAAGTGAAAGTACGTATCACACCATTTAGAAGAACAGTTAGCCCTTTGTGACAGAATGGCTCAATATGTTAATAATGGCCAATTAAAAATATGATTTTTAGGAAAAAATTAGTAAAATGCAACCATACAAAAATTGCTTCCGAAGGTGTACATAGCCTTTAAATAGAAGGATTAATCCTCAGGAATAACATGCCTATTCTTTGAGTACTATGTGGTAAAGCAAATTTATATTACACTCCAAAACAACAAAATATAAGATATTCTCTAAACTACAAATGTATCTTCCTCCTTCAATCATTTTTCTGGACCAGAAGCAGAAATAGAAAAAGGTTCTGCATTATTAAGAAGAAAACATGTCTTAATTGCAAAATTCTGGAGCTATTGATTGAGCTGAGATGCATTAGGGATCAGTATCACCCTAACTGCTAAAGTCCAATGTTTAGTGAAAGAGCATCAAAGGACATTTTAATGTCATACACTTTCTCGGGGAATTTTTAAAGAATGTTTCTCATTGGTTAGCCTATGAGTGAAAAGGACAACATGCAGACAAATGTAGAAACAAATGGGATAACAATTTTCCTCTAATCAAACCCTACATGAGATTGATTTTTAGGCAAAAGTTTACACCATATAGATTTCTCAGCCCTGCCGACATTTAAAAGTCAGAGTGTGTGCTGCCTGTATGCGTAAAGCCTGACATGATGGAATGAGGTGTCTCCGGTGACAAAGCAACATGCCCTGTACTACTGTCACAGCTAAGAGTGCGAATCATAAGGGTACATTATAACAACAACAATTGCTTTATTATTCATGTCAAATATGGAAGGAAACACATAAGCAGCCATCTATGCTGTTCCCGTAATTAGCCTAAAAAGCGTCACAGAGCAAAACTACAGAGCATATCATGATGATCCCTGTTCATTAACCTGTTAACCTGTTAGTGACTGCCAGTCTAAGGGCTGCACAGATCTCCCCTGCAGTGGAGAGCAAGGGCTCGGACTCTCATGACATCTAAGTTTTTTCCATCTGCACCCTGCGAATGAGATAAGGGGGTGCTGACATCTTTGCATGGTAGCCGGTGGCCTAATAATGGACCCAGGCCTGCCTGCAGTGCTTCTTGATGGTGCCTGTCAGTATAGTACTAACAATATAATACACTGCACTGCATAAGCAGTACAGAGTATTACATAGTAATATAGTAACATAGTTTGTAAGGCCAAAAAAAGACATCTGTCCATCCAGTTCAGCCTGTTTTCCTACAAGTTGATCCAGGGGAAGGCAAAAAACCCTGTGAGGTAGAAGCCAATTTTCCTCACTTTAGGGGGAAAAATTCCTTCCCGACTCCAGTCAGGCAATCAGAATAACTCCCTGGATCAACGACCCCTCTCTAGTAACTATAACCTGTAATATTATTACCCTCCAGAAATACATCCAGGCCCTTCTTGAACTCTCTTAGTGAACTTACCATCACCACCTCCTCAGGCAGAGAGTTCCATAGTCTCACTGCTCTTACCGTAAAGAATCCTCTTCTATGTTTATGTACAAACCTTCTTTCCTCCAGACGCAGAGGATGTCCCCTCGTCATGGTCACTGTCCTCGGGATAAATAGATGATGGGAGAGATCTCTGTACTGACCCCTGATATATTTATACATAGTTATTAGATCTCCCCTCAGTCGTCTTTTTTCTAAAGTGAATAAGCCTAATTTTGATAATCTTTCTGGGTACTGTAGTCCACCCATTCCAGTTATTACTTTAGTTGCCCTCCTCTGAACCCTCTCCAGCTCTGCTATGTCTGCCTTGTTCACAGGAGCCCAGAACTGTACACAGTACTCCATATGTGGTCTGAGAGTACTCCATATGTGGTCTGTGGTGTGGTCTGTATTATAGAAGCGATTAAAAGATCTCCTGTTAAAGCTCCCTTGTCGGACTAGTAAACAATTTTAAAAGAGTTAAATTTTCATTTAAAAAAAAATCTCCAAGTTAAAAAAAAGTGTTTCAATGGAAATAATTGCAGTCACCTTCACATATTTGGTATTGCTCCTGTCTGTGGTTGTCAGATATAGCTGGCTAATAAGAAGCGACATGCTGTGCTGCCTGAGCTGCTATTGGCCAGTTAATGTTTGGCATCACCACATGACCCATCCACCCCAGCTTGGCTCGGCCTCTGGTTTTGAAGGGGTCTCAGTCCTACTCAGTCCTACTGCTGGCACCATTGCCATGAGGACCCTTCTTGCAGTGATAGTGCAGCTATGAACACCGTGCCACCTGACATCCTGAAGCGCAACCTGCAGAGCTTGGATATGCAGAGAAAAGGTCCCACTAAGCCAGACAGACATATTTGCAGCACATTTTGTGAATGACTTAGTATAAATACAGTAGTTAATCACTAAAACACTGTGCTGCCTGCAGTGTGGAATGGTGGAGATTGGCGGTTGTGCTGGAGGAGAATGGGTCTCTGTCAGCTACAGTATATATATGGGGGGAGGGGGTGTTCTGTTTGGCTTGCATTACTAGTAATAGCCTATTATTAATACAAGCCACAAAGCACCCACATAGACACAGCATCCACCATAGACACAGCATCCCACATATACACAGCACTTCCCAATAGACACAGCATCCCCCCATAGACATACAACCATCATGTTCTATATGGCTGCTGCTACGGCCTGCATCATGCAATTAATGCCACTTTCCAATCATCACGTAACATTCTATATGGCTGCTGCCGTGTCCTCCGTCATGCCACTAATGCCACTGTCCAACTATTATGGTCTGTACGGCTGCTGCTGCAGCCTGCATCATGCCACTAAGGCCACTTTCCAACATAACGTTCTTTATGACTGTTGTTGCTGCCTACATCATGCCACTAAGGCCACTTTCCAACCAACATGTTCTATATGGCAGCTGCGGCCACCTGCATCATGCCATTTATGCCACTTTCCAACCATTACGGTCTGTACGGCTGCTGCAGCATGCATCATGCCACTAAGGCCACTTTCCAACACCACTTCTGTACGGCTGCTGTAGCGGCCTACATCATGCCATTAATGCTACTGTCCAACCATCAAGTTCTGTATGACTGCTGCCGCAGCCTGCATCATGCCACTAATGTCACTCTCCAAGCTTCGTGTTCTGTATGACTGCTGCAGCTGTCCATCGTGCCACCATCAAGCCAGTGCTGCGACCTGCCGACCATCATCTTCTGTAAGGCTGATGCTGTCTCCATCATGCTGCTGCCTTTATGCCAACATGTACCATATGGCTGCTGCTGCAGCTTCCACTGCCTCAGCTGCTGCTCCTTGATTTTAGCCCCTTCTGCCACCACCATTTACACAAAGCATCTGTCACTACAATCACTACTACTACTACTGTTGCTACTACTACCCATAGACAGCCTTCCATGCTATACGCTATTGGCATGCCACTATATCCATACCATACCCTTTCCACATCCACAATGCACTGCTGCTCCTAATTAAAAGGGATAACTTTTTTAGACTCATTCAGAATGAGCCACTTTTTCTTCTGCCCTGTCAAGACATAATTTTTGGACGTTTGGCCCCCACAAGCCACTTTTTTATTTTATTTTTTATCCCATAACACTGTGTGTTTAAACATCATCTGCCCCGATAAGGGATAATTTTTTGAAAGAATATGAAAAAGCAGAACACATGTTGGCGCGGAATGTTTTTAAACACGCTATATGTAAACGCCGTCAAATGTGCATTTGTCCAGAGCTATGTATGTCAGAGTCACTCAGACATTATTTAGCATCGCTGTCATGGCGTTCCAAAGCTTGGGGAGGGACAAAAAAATCATAAAAAATAAATGAAAAGGTTTTACACCAACTTTCAAGGCAATTGCAGTAACTTCGAGTCCGAACCCAACTTTTTCAAAAATTCAGCAAACCAGACCCGAAACAAATCTTAAAACGTTCACCCATCTTTAGTAATCAATCAGTCATTCTCTAAAGATCTATTTTCACAAAGTTTTTCACAGCAGATAATGTAGTGAAAAAAGCTATTTGAAGGAATGAGGATTTAAAGTTATCTGAAGTTATCAGCTAAAATAGTGTTAAGTATCTTTTTTTCTCATCTTTAAGTGCTTATAGAAAGACACAGGTATAGACTGTTTTGACTGCTTTGCCTTTTTTGGAAACATTTTATCCAACTCTTGCATTTTCTGTGTAATTGTGCGCTTTTTGGAACACTTGGAGTACTTAAGTAATCTAGTAATGAATTCTCTGCAGTGCAGGCCTTGGAGAAAACATGAAATATTTTAACAAATTAGCACAGTAAAGACATAGCTTCAGCCATTAGTACACTCTTCATATATGACAATGCATTATAAAAAAAATACACAAAGCAAAACCTTTTTATAGCATGCATTCTGTGATTATAGTTTTTACAAGAATGCTTCCATATGTTTAATTTCGTCTGCAGTAATAGAGCTTTGCTTATTCACTCTGTGTTATGTCTATGTCTTTCATAGTTTAGATTGTGAACCTATTAGGTTCTTTCCTAAGCTGTAATGTGTGCTAATTGTTATCCTGAGATAATAATTATACTGTTTGCCAAGTAAGTTATTCCTAAAATACTCTGCACTGTTATTACTCGGGGCCAAGAGGTGCACCTGTTTCACCTTCCAAAAGGAAAACGTACTGATTTTTTTTACTCTACCTACATCTTCAGTAATTATCCTATGCGTCAGCTACCACTGCACTGAGCCCACACGTGGGGTGAGGGAAACATAGACTTGAGCTACAAAGAAGCATGGCTATGGACTGATTTTTAAGGAGGTCCTAGAATCTGATAATGTTACCTTTTGGAACTACTGTGTACTATAGGGTGTTCTACAGGACATTGAAGTGGTTTTCTGGGAATTATTTAAAATGGCCTCCAGCAAGCTGTCCTAGGATGGGAACAGGGCTGGTTGCCTCCACTTGCAAAGTTGCCTAGGGGGATAAGAAGGGCCTCACTACACACTATGCTCTGGCACTTGTATATATTACATATTCATGACTGTTCCTGTCAGGCTGCTCAGCCATGATGGTATATCATAGTCTAGATCACATCCTTACCAACTATTGTACAGCAGTGTAGTGTATAGTGAGGCCCCCGTCCCCTCAACCCTTAGCCAGCCAGTCATGATCACATTCTAGCTCTGGCTGCAAGCAGCCATTTTAAATAATTCCCAGACAACACCTTTAAGAACAGTTCAATACTTTAGGTCACTATAAACATTCTATATACAATATACTCTGGCAAAAAACAACACACCAAGAAAGCACTGTTCAAGTCGAATAAAACTTTGCATGAATGTAATGATGGAATGGCTATATGTAAGTGATTACAAAATTAGAGGTAGGATACGTTTATTGGGGAAACTATATGACTGAAAGGAGGTTCTAGTATCCTGTTGGGCCACCTCTAGCCTCAATATGAGATACGGTTGGGCATGGAGATATACAGGTTCCATATTGTGTCCTGCAGTACATGAGCCTACAGATGCTGCAGCTGAGCCTGTGGATCCTATACTCATAGGTTGCTAAAATTGGAGTTCAATAACTACTGATAAATCTTGTGACTGGACAGGCCAAAAAAGTGTTGGGATCTGGCAGAGACATTCCTGGGGAAACCCTTGCTGTGTGTGGGTGAGCATTATCGTGCTGAAAAATGGCAGTTGGAAGCCCTTCATGAGAGGCAACACATGTGGCCACAGGAGGTCCTGCACATATGGTTGAACTGTGTCCCTCATATCACTGCTAGGGGTGACTGACTGTCATATGTGATGGCCCCCCAGATCATCACAGCAGCAGTTTGTGCAATGTGCAACTCCACAGCAAAGGTAGGATTGAAGCGTTCACCAAGAGGCCTCTATAATCGAACCCAACCATTGTGAGATCCCAAACATAGAACATAGATTTGACACTAATGTCGATACAGTTCCAGCCCATAGCAGTCAAGGTTTCTGGTTGATGACACCACTGCAAACGAAGGCAATGGTAGCTGGCTGTCAATGGCAGGACACATAATCTGCTCCATGACACCAAATTTCCTTCTACTAATCCCCTGGAGAGGGTCTGAGCAGAGAAAGCAGTGTGTAGTGAAGATGCCACCTGTGTCTGGACTATAGACTATGACACTATGGGAGCTGTTCTTGCTTATCATAGGATCAAACAATCCTCTCTTCTGGTGGTCTGTCTGGCCATCCAGAGCCTGTTCACCATGTGTGTGTTTCCTCACATAACCACTGCTCCAAACAACTCCTAACTACTAGGTCAGAATAGCCTAGGTGGTAGGCAATTCATCAAAATGACCATCTCATAACAAGTCTGTTAACTCGGTATAATGTATTTGAGTGTGTTGTAGATGCATGTCTACCAGACAAAAATTTCTCACCAATAGGTACACTACCCAAAAGCAGTTTCTGAGAGCCTTTTATAGGGCAGTGGGGGAAGCAATTTTGCGCCCTCTTGTGGTAAGACCCAGTGTCTAATAAGAAGACCACACTAGTGATCATTTACATATCTGCCTGAGACATACCTGCATGCCGAGTTTTGCAGCAATCAAACATTTCTATTCAGGTATGTCATTCTTTGTCAATGAGTATATTTCCATATATTCCCCAGCTCTCTGTCTCTGTAACATTCTAAAATATTGGACCATGAATGGCCGGCTACAGCAAATTTTAAAAACCTAGAACTCTCAGCTATTACTCCTTCACATTTTCAGATTTAATATAATACAGCTTGGCAGACCACAGCTACTGTTACTCACACGATTGCAGCAAATTAGCATTTTTTGCAAAACCAGTCAACATTTACACCTTCATAGAATCCAACACCTGTTATATATATTTCAGGGAGTAGAAATAAGAAATAAAATGTTTTCAAATAATTTTATTTGTAGTTAGAGGATATAAATTTAGACAAAATATTTGTGTGGAAATCATAAAAGCAAAATGTAAATGTTCCTTTTTGCCCTTTCACAACAATTTAGCTACAAATTTAGGTGCAGCATTTGTTTGCTAAATATCCTTTGCACATACTGTATATCAAGTTAGCAAACAACATCTCCTATGCCTGGATTCAATGGAATAAATTACCCAACTAAAAGCTGCTGATGCATGAGCCAAGTATATCTATAGTGCCCCATTCCCTGACGGATGCCAAAAGGTGTCCTTTTATCTTCTTTCAGGCCGGTACAAGTCAGTATACCTTTTTAACTATATGAACTAGCATTTTATTCTATACAGAGGCATCAAGTACATTTTTAATTTTATTTTAAATATCCTAATGGAGACTTCCAATATACAGTACATTACAAAGGCAAAAAAACATTACATGAGGGGTCAGCAACCTCCAATATTATAGCTGTTATGTCACGATTTCCAAAATCCTCCATTCAGTTGAGTAAGTGTGTATGCTGGGAGTTGTAATTTCACAACAGCTGGAGTACAGGAGGTTGTTGAACCTTGGACTGCATGATCCTTCTATTCTACCCTTTTCCCATTTCATTTCATATGTATACATAGTTACATAGTTAATAAGGTTAAAACAAAACATCAGGTTATGTAAATATAAGTCCATCAAGTTCAACCATGGATAGATGGATGGGGATTTGAATTTTAGCAAAGGGGAGAGGAGACAGATTTCTACACATTTTTTAAAAAGTGTCTACTGTTCCTGCTGTGACCACGCTCTGAGGTAGACTATTCCTCATATTACAGTAAAGAAGCCTTGACGCCTTTTGAGACTGAACAGTTTCTTCACCTGACGGAGGCAGTGCCCTCTTTTCTTTTAAGGGGATTGTCCTCGAAATAGCTTTTCACCATATTTTTGTGTGGCCCCTTTGTATAGGTTCATCATGTCCCTACTTAGATATCCCTTTTTAAGACTCACCAACAGATTATCTGACCAATTTCTGTCCAATCAGACCAATATCTACAAGTACACCAAAATCCTCCTCTACAAATTACTCTCCCTAGTGTTTTGGAGATTATTATATAATGTATGTCAAGGACAGTGGGTATGGAACCACTTTGACTTTGGGCTAATCCTGAGGATGTTATTCTGGCAGTCCCCTGGTTTTCACCCTTTAACACCTATACAGGGATCTGGCCTTTGCTGCAGAGGACCCATCAGGCTGCTGCCACTTGGAAAACTCTGGTGTGCTTGTTAGCTGACCATGGGGGTCAGATACACTCATATGAAGCACCAAGTGGTCAGGAAAGACCCGTAGTCAGGTGTCTAACAGCCTGAGGTTAGGGAAGATAGAGTACATGCATCTGTGAAACTAGTCCAAGGTGAAGTAGAAGGGAGACAGGCAGCAAAGAGTCAGTAGTAAGGTCAGGCAGAGGAGGGTCAGAGTCAATAAATGAGGAGAGGTCGGTACATGGGTGGACAATCAGAACAGTGCACCAGGCAGGGACTGGTAAGCTAGATACCCCTTAGGGAATGTGCCTTAAAGACGACCTTTCATTAGTTTGAGTATTAAAAACTGGTATGCCTACCAGATAGGTGAACGTCTCCACATGTGAAAGCTTTTTGGCAAGCATGGAGTGCATCCATAACAATATACACAAACAATATTCATGTTTCTTTAATAGCCATCATTCACCATCACCATCTGTCATATTTAATGCCTGAAATAGCGTTGCAGCCATCTACATTTTGCAAAAATCCACCAGAGCATTGTGTCTTCCATCATGAATTCTAATTCTAATGTGAACATAGCCTAAAACCAGTTAATAAGCCCATAGACGTTCAGACCAATATGGTATGACAACTCTCACAGTCCAGAATGATAATTCTGCCTAGTTCTGTCTGAGGAAAATTGGACTTGCTGTCATTTACATCCAGCAATTTCTAATTTCTCTATGCTAGCCATACTGTTATTTTGACTGAAGAGAACACTATAACCTACGTGCATCTCAATAAATTAGAATATCATCACAAAGTTGTTTTTTTTCAGTAATTCAATTCAAAAAGTGAAACACCTATATTATATAGAGTCATTACAATCAGAGTGAACTTTTTCAAGTGTTTATTTCTGTTAATGTTGATGATTATGGCTTACAGCCAATGAAAACCCAAAAGTCATTATCTCAGAAAATTAGATTATATTAGACCAACTGTAATTTTTTTTTGAACACAGAAATGTTGGGCAAATGAAAAGTATGTCCAGTAAATGCACTCAATACTTGGTTGGGGCTCCTTTTGCATGAATGACTGCATCAATGCGGCGTGGCATGGAGGCGATCAGCCTGTGGCACTGCAGAGGTGTTATGGAAGCCCAGGTTGCTTTGATAGCAGCCTTCAGCTCGTCTGCATTGTTGGGCCTGGTGTCACTCATCTTCCTCTTGACGATACCCCATAGATTCTCTATGTGGTTAAGGTCAAGCGAGTTTGCTGGCCAATCAAGCACAGTGATACTGTGGTTAATAAACCAGGTATTAGTACTTTTGGCAGTGTGGGCAGGTGTCAAGTTCTTTTGGAAAATAAAAAATCCATCTCCAAAAAGCTTGTTGGCAGAGGGAAGCATGAAGTGCTCTAAAATTTCCTGGTAGACGGCTGCACTGACTTTGGTCTTGATAAAACACAGTGGACCTACACCAGCAGATGACATGGCTCCCCAAACCATCACTGATTGTGGAAACTTCACACTAGACCTCAAGCAGCTTGGGTTGAGTGCCTCTTCACTCTTCTTCCAGACTCTAGGACCTTGATTTCCAAATGAATTGCAAAATTTACTTTCATCTGAGAAAAACACCTTTGGCCACTGAGCAACAGTCCAGTTCTTTTTCTCCTTGGCTCAGGTAAGACGCTTCTGGCGTTGTCTATTGGTTATGAGTGGCTTGACACATGGAATGCAACAATTGTAGCCCATGTCATGGATATGTCTGTGTGTGGTGGCTCTTGAAGCACTGACTCCAGCAGCAGTCCACTGCTTGTGAATCTCCCCCAAATTTAGGAAAAGCCTTTTCATAACAATCCTATCAAGACTGCGGTTCTCCCTGTTGCTTGTGAACCTTTTTCTACCACCCTTTTTCCTTCCACTCAACTTTTCATTAATATGCTTTGATACAGCACTCTGTGAACAGCCAGCTTCTTTCGCAATGACCTTTTGTGGCTTACCCTCCTTGTGGAGTGTGTCAATGACAGCCTTCTGGACATCTGTCAAGTCAGAAGTCTTCCCCATGATTGTGTCGCCTACTAAACGAGACTAAGGGATCTTTTTAAAAGCTTAGGAAGCCTTTGCAGGTGTTTTGGGTTAATTATTCTAATTTTCTGAGATAATGACTTTTGGGTTTTCCTTGACTGTAAGCCATAATCATCAACATTAACATAAATAAACACTTGAAAAAGTTCACTCTGTTTGTAATGACTCTATATAATATATGTGTTTAACTTTTTGAACTAAATTACTGAAAAAAAACAACTTTTTGATGATATTCTAATTTATTGAGATGCACTTGTATATTTACTGGTGGGTTTTAGTTTACAAGATTATTAAAGGGTTGCTTCATAAATAGAACTTCTGTCCGTATGCCGTACTAGGGCATAGGGTTATCATAGAGGGGGTCCTCTATGAGGCCAACATGTAATGCTATGGATTACCTTCAGAAGCCACTCCAAGGGAAATATCTTACTGACTGTGGCTTACTCTGATGTAAGCATTATAAGAAAACATTTTTTTTAATTAATTTACAAGGCAATTACTAACATAAATGGTATCAAATGCATAATTTGTTAAATCTGTGACTCTAAGGCAGTTTAGTGTCAGCTGTAATCCAGCAAATAACAAGCCTTAGCATTTTGATTCTGAAAGGTATCCTACAATAGGATAGTCCTAAAGCATCAACAAAGGGTTAAGTGTAGACAGCCACATTTATAACTTTATAAATGTCACCAGGAAAAAATATCCAAAAGTTAAGTCATCAGGTGACACAGGGATTGAGTTATGGCTTCATTGTATCTCTAGTCAATGACCTAAGCATACATCACATGAACACATTTATAACAGCTTCTCATCCTTCATAATGAATGGAGCAGAACTGTACAAAGTGACCATCTCATCCCTCACTAGGAAATTAATGACCGAGATGGTGCAGGGAAGCAGTAAAAGTCACCGCTGCCTTTGTGAATCCTTAGCCACTTCTTACAACGTGTCTATGCTTCTGACCGCCCTGCATTGTTCTATTACCAGATTCACATTCCGGCTTCCTACCCAATAAATGTGAAACCATAAAAAGGGGTCTATCAGAATAATGACTATAATAATGCAAGAAGAACGCTGACCTCTGACAAGTCCATAATATCAGAGGATTTATCATATAGTGCCTTCAAAAGGTTCCTCTATAGTGGACTTTTTCTTGTTTGGCTGCACAACTATGTTGATTTCAACAGTATTTTTATTTTATTTTTTATTTTATTTTATTTTAGTTTTACAAATATTTTCAGAAAAAGACTCTATAAAGAGTTTCTGTAGGCTCTGGCAATGTGTAGTTTAGTAAATTCTTATATTTCCTAAAGTATAGCAGTTCAGGAGTTTCTTTTCTTAAAACTCTGCATTGAGCCCCTTTGACAAGAACAATGGAAATGTCCAATTGTCAATGTATTCATAAATGACAAGGAGGAATAACAGTTGAATGTCAGAAGATAGTTTCTCCAGATTCATGGGGCATATAGGTATTTACTAATGAAGACTTACTAATGAAGACTTATCAGGTCCACATGGACCTGTCACAGTCTCACAGAGTTAAATCTTGCTGCATACTTTTAAAGCTGACTCTTCATGGATTTTCCCGTCTAGCCTGCAAACAGTGCCATTAGTTTTGACACCCAAAGTAGTGAATTATCAAGTAGGTGGTCTTCATTGTAAACTTGGAGAAGGATTGAACGGCACTCCTTAGTTAAGGGTGGTGTTCAGTGGTCAGTAAGGTAAGCCAAAATTTTAGAGAAGACCAGTGCCGTGGTCTTCTCTACAATTTTGGTCTTTATTAGGAATTTTAGTGAACAGCAAACTAAGCTGTAGAAGCCAGTGCCAGACAGCTGCTGCCAAGGCCAATAAGATAATGGGTTGCATCAAAAGGGGCATAGATGGCCGTGATGAGAACATAGTCCTGCCACTTTACAAATCACTAGTCAGACCACACATGGAGTACTGTGTACAGTTCTGAGCTCCTGTGAACAAGGCAGACATAGCAGAGCTGGAGAGGGTTCAGAGGAGGGCAACTAAAGTAATAACTGGAATGGGTGGACTACAGTACCCAGAAAGATTATCAAAATTAGGGTTATTCACTTTAGAAAAAAGACGACTGAGGGGAGATCTAATAACTATGTATAAATATATCAGGGGTCAGTACAGAGATCTCTCCCATCATCTATTTATCCCGAGAACTGTGACTGTGACGAGGGGACATCCTCTGCGTCTGGAGGAAAGAAGGTTTGTACATAAACATAGAAGAGGATTCTTTACGGTAAGAGCAGTGAGACTATGGAACTCTCTGCCTGAGGAGGTGGTGATGGTAAGTTCACTAAAAGAGTTCAAGAAGGGCCTGGATGTATTTCTGGAGGGTATTACAGGTTATAGTTACTAGAGAGGGGTCGTCGATCCAGGGAGTTATTCTGATTGCCTGATTGGAGTCGGGAAGGAATTTTTCCCCCTAAAGTGAGGAAAATTGGCTTCTACCTCACAGGGGTTTTTTTTGCCTTCCTCTGGATCAACTTGTAGGAAAACAGGCTGAACTGGATGGACAGATGTCTTTTTTCGGCCTTACAAACTATGTTACTATGTTACTATTGTAAAGACTGTCCACTACTCCTACTGGAGTATCAGATGGCAAAACTAACACCTTTCAAGGATGTATGGGGTGGGGAGTCTAGTGGCGGCCATATACATTCAATAGCTATCGGTCCCTACTCCCCCATGTTGGGGTCAGCTGAACATGTATATGTATTCAATGTGGAGAGGCAAGAAAGCTCACTTCTGGCATTTGCTTATCTCCAGATAGAACAAAAAGATCGGGTGAAAATATTACTTTTACCCAATTGTACTCTTCCCCAACATCATCAGTCAGGGGAAGAGTCAGGAGCTCCCCACACACATTAGCAAGTCAACTGAACCTGTCATTTCTTTAAGGATTCTTTAACACCTGCAGCAGACAATCAGCAGGACAAAACCCGCTGCATGCATGGATCTGTGCCAGATCCCATTATAGTCAATGAGGTCTGTGGGGAGGGCCATAGTAGCCTGACGATTTTCCATACCACAAGCGTGAAACTAGGCAAATTTGTATGGGGGCCTTAAAAAACAAGCAAAAAAAAACAAAAACAAAAAAAACAGAAGAATAAGTAAAGGACAGTCTGTAAAAGTATACAGCCAGTTTCAGCAATGTGACGATGTGACAGATCCTCTTTTATGTGAAAACAGCATTCTCTGCAATGAGTAAACAGAAAATAATATAATGAAGAACTTATCACGCCTTTCAGAATTTATTAGAGGCACATACAGGCATAATACTTTTCTAGCTACTTTGACTCTGTTTTTAGGATGCGGAGGGTTTGGATAACGGTAATTAAGGAGGAGATGATGGACTTCATAGAAAAGATGTATCATTTTTCTGTTTCATCCCATGTTATTTGCAGCAGATCTTCGCCTGCCGGGCTACGTATAAATAAAAGATCTCTGCCTCTTGTAAGATGTACTGCCATAACATCTACTGGAGAAAAACGAAACCATTTCAGACAATGTAACTTTTAGTTGCAGTGACTGCATGTTAAGCTGAAAGCCTAATCATGTCTGTGACCTTGATTGGTGAACTACAAATGCCCGCTCTAAAGAACAACACAGACCTTTCCATGCCCAGGGCTTCCTCTTGATTGTATGTCTTCCTTGAGGTTACTGTAACTGCTCTTTTCTAGGGATATGAGAATAAATAAAAAAAAACAAAAAGTCTACGCAGAGTAGAAACACTTTACGGAATACTCCAGGCCACCTCCAAGGCTTGTTACTACCATAAATCTATTAATAACATACAACATTTTCATTAAACGATGCACTTTCCAGCTCCAGGACAGACTTCACTTTTCTGTCCTGATCATTATAACTGTCCCTTGAGGGCTTCCATAACCGCAGTGTCTTCACCACACAGACAAGGCTATCTATTCCAATGCACAACATCCACTATGCTTCTCCCAAGAGTGAGGAAGACCTACTAACCCATTAGTTTATAAGATACAAAAACTAGTTATCAAATTCTTTCCTCTAGGATAAAAGCAAACCTATTCAAAGTTCTCATTCGGGTCTTTGAAGATAAAAGAACTTCCCCAGCTGCCACAAATTGCAGGAAGTCTTCTTTATTGTAATACAATTATCCCTGTTTTTCAAAGTGAACAAACCTTTCCTAATCTTGTTAAATAATTTTCCTCAGTCTGGATTTTCATCTCTCCCAGTTTTTTAGGCTACAGCTGATTTGTGCGCTCTCCACTGAAAAGGGGAGGTCTTCATGGTATACTGTCACCCCCCAAGTCATATCATAGGAGAACACTAAGGGTTAAATGTATCCTAATGCCTCATTTAGACAGTCCAATTGTCGGGAAAATTATGGGGAAAGAGCGTTCATATGAACATTTGTTCCTGATAATCTACCTGCTTCCTTCCCGATAATTGTCTGCTTATCAGTGCAGTATAAATTCTCTTTAAGGAATGAAGCAGTCACATTGACATTGATACAATATGAATATAAACCAGTTATATTCATTAGAGACAGTTACATAAAATCTACTTGCATGATTGACCTAAGGAATACAAGGAATACAACATGCAAGGCATAACAAACCTGGTAAACGTTCCTCTACAATCAGTCTTCAGGTGACTATTTTCTATGATGAGGATCAGTGTTGTGATTCTTTTGTGGAGTATTACTTCTTGAGTTCTATGTAGAATAGATAAAGGAGAAATTTATAAAGCCTCCCTGGTGGAAAAAGGTGGTAATTTTTCAACAAGCTTCCCACGCTAGCCACTGGTAAAAAAAAAATAAAAATAGTGTGTGGGGCTTGGGTGGAAAGGATTTTAATGGACACTTCCAGAAGAAAGAGGTATTATTTTAAACTCTATATTAAATATAAAATATTGTCCTTCTGTAGCAAATGATGAAAAATATAAATGATAAGTATAAAAATAGGGAACCTGTTGTCAGTTTATTGCTGCTGTGAGGGGAAATGTTGGGATAACAGCATGACAGCTCTATTCTTCTCTTAAATAATGTGCCAACAGAAGAGCATTGCATTGATTAGTGTAATGTGTGATGCGTCAATAAAGGGCGGTTCTTTCCAAACAAAGAGGAAGTTGAAGAGCCAGGCCAGGAAGCAGAATACATGAAGTGATTTCTGAACATTATATCCAGAAAATTATCCACCAATTTTTTGGTAAAAAAAAAAAAGACATAGAATAGTCACATTTTGGTTGGAAGCAAAGACAATAATCCTAAACTCTAATTGTGAGAGGTACATACTGTATGGGAATAAAAGGGTGAGGAACAAGAAAAAAAAACAACGTGGATAAATAGAAATATAAAGGGAGCAATGAATGACAAAAAGAGTCGGGAAGGAAATTTTTCCCCTAAGATGAGGAAAATTGGCTTCTAATTCACAGGGTTTTTTTTTGCCCTCCTCTGGATCAACTTGCAGGATAACAGGCTGAACCGGATGAACAGATGTCTTTTTTCAGCCTTACAAACTATGTTACTATGTACTATATAATTTGATAGAAGTGTGCCTTTAATGTTACTTGTTTCGTAAAACTGGTGTAAATTACATCTGAAGTATACTGAGGCTTCTACTGGCATAGATTTCAGTTGCTGGAGCACGGACTTCCCAAGATGCACGCGCTTCTTAATGATTTTGGTGCATCTCACACAAGCCCAAATTAAATCAAGGCTGGCGTAACAAAAATATAAATAGTGCCCACAGTGTTAATATTTCCACATGATTCCCATACCTTAAGGTCCTTTATTTGAAACTTTTTTCAAGGGGTTTTCAAGGATTTAAGAAAAAAACTGTGGTGGAATGGGTTAAAAATAAAAATAGTCACAAATCACCCTCACCAATCCCCCATCAGTGCTCCAGTCCTCATTGTTCTCCACTTTCTGGTCCCAGGCTTGATACAACAATTCACAGAAAATGGTGCACTACAACGGTAAATGCAATTGACAATATATGGCTAAACCCTCACATGATACTAAATCAGACTTTCGCCAATATATTCTTATATCAAGAACATACCGGAGCCTGAGCACCCCGTCACGGTATCTCAAGTGGCACGGGACCTAACACTAACCCTACATGCCATTGGGCATTTCCAGATAGGAGCATAAAGTCGGACACACAGCGACCAACTCCTAGTTACCTCCAGTGTGAAATCACACATACAATTGGAGGGGGGTGGAGGCTGTGAGTCCCACCTATCCCTGATGCCTTGTGACCTAGGCTGCACAGGTGCACCTGAATGTTACCCATTAATCAAATCAAGGCACATTCAACCTGGAGTTGGTACACCTCCAGGTATAAATGTACAAACAAAATCACAGAAAAAAGTGGTGTCAAATGGCAGAAAATGCTCAAAAACTTCAAATGCTGTTGCGCATTTTTAACCAGGGGAGCAAATAACCGGGGTAGGTGGGACTCACAGCCTCCGCCCCCTCCCATTGTATGTGTGATTTCACTCTGGAGGTAACTGGGAGCTGGTCGCTGTGTGTCAGACATTATGCCCCCATCTGAAAATGCCCAACGGCATGTAGGGTTAGCATTAGGTCCTGTGCCACTTGAGACGGGGTGCTCGAGCTCCTGTATGTTCTTGATATAAGAATATATTGGCGAAAGTCTTATCTTAATATCAGTGTGAGGGTTTAGCCATATATTGTCAATTGCATTTACCGTTGTAGTGCACCATTTTCTGTGAATTGTTGTTTTATATAGTTTGTCACAACCGCATATTTGGCTATCCTGTGTAGGATGTCTCTGTGGTACATGTGGTCCGCTGCAGGCATCCTCCATTGTATGCATTTTTGCTGGGGATTACGTTCAGTAGCGGACTACATGTGCAGGATTTGCTCCCCCGGTTAGAAATGCGCAACAGCATTTGGGATTTTTGAGCATTTTCTGCCATTTGTGATTTTGTTTCCCAGGCTTGATACACAGAAAAAAAAGGCCCCTTTCAGAAGAGCCAGTGTCTGAGACTCGACCTGAACTCCCAGCACTACCGGAGTCACATAGGATTATAATGATTTATGATGCTATGTAATCCTTACAGTTCTGAAATGTACTGGATAACATTGACAGCATTATGTCAGTGTCATCTAATACATTCCAGAACGTCTGAAAGGGGACTAATTCGAATTGCCTGTTCAGCCAAACACTGGCATGGGTGGATCACAGTTGTGGACAGTGATTGATTTCATGAGCAGTTCAAGCCATTTCTGTGTGTTCAATCTGGGTCCAGCTGTTTGAAAAGGCACCGCTGCTCCTGTGAATCTCAGAAAACCTCTTTAAGGTGTAAAAGAATGTTTTTGACTCAAAATGTTGCCATTAATGTATTTCCAGTGGGGGGGGGGAAGTATTTAGTCAGCCACCAATTGTGCAAGTTCTCCCACTTAAAAAGATGAGAGAGGCCTGTAATTGACATCATAGGTAGATCTCAACTATGAGAGACAAAATGAGAAAACAAATCCAGAAAATCACATTGTCTGATTTTTAAAGAATTTATTTGCAAATTATGGAGCAAAATAAGTATTTGGTCAATAAAAAAAGTTCATCTCAATACTTTGTTATATATCCTTTGTTGGCAATGACAGAGGTCAAACGTTTTCCATAAGTCTTCACAAGGTTGGCACACACTGTTGCTGGTATGTTGGCCCATTCCTCCATGCAGATCTCCTCTACAGCAGTGATGTTTTGGGGCTGTCGCTGGGCAACACGGACTTTCAACTCCCTCCAAAGGTTTTCCATGGGGTTGAGATCTGGCTAGGCCACTCCAGGACCTTGAAATGCTTCTCACGAAGCCACTTCTTAGTTGCCCTGGCGGTGTGCTTGGGATCATTGTCATACTGAAAGACCCAGCCATCTTCAATGCATCGTTTTATCTTCAATGCCCTTGCTGATGGAAGGAGGTTTGCACTCAAAATCTCACGATACATGGCCCTATTCATTCTTTCATGTACACAGATCAGTCGTCCTGGTCCTTTTGCAGAGAAACAGCCCCAAAGCATGATGTTGCCACCCCCATGCTTAACAGTAGGTATGGTGTTCTTTGGATTCAACTCAGCATTCACTCTCCTCCAAACACGACGAGTTGTGTTTCTACCAAATAGTTCTACTTTGGTTTTATCTGACCATATGACATTCTCCCAATACTCTTCTGGAACATCCAAATGCTCTCTAGCAAACTTCAGACGGGCTCGGATATGTACTGGCTTAAGCAGGGGGACACGTCTGGCACTGAGTCCCTGGCGGCAAGATCTGAGTCCCTGGTGGCATAGTGTGTTACTGATGGTAGCCTTTGATACGTTGGTCCCAACTTTCTGCAGGTCATTCACTAGGTCCCCCCGTGTGGTTCTGGGATTTTTGCTCACAGTTCTTGTGAACATTTTGACTAAACGGGGTGAGATCTTGCGTGGAGACCCTGATGGAGGGAGATTATCAGTGCTCTTGTATGTCTTCCATTTTCTAATTATTGCTCCCACAGTTGATTTCTTCACACCAAACTGCTTGCCTATTGCAGATTCAGTCTTCCCAGCCTGGTGCAGGTCTACAATTTTGTTTCTGATGTCCTTCGACAGCTCTTTGGTCTTCACCATAGTGAAGTTTGGCGTGTGACTGTTTGAGGTTGTGGACAGGTGCCTTTTATACTGATAACAAGTTCAAACAGGTGCCATTACTACAGGTAATGAGTGGAGGACAGAGGAGACTCTTAAAGAAGAAGTTACAGGTCTGTGAGAGCCAGAAATCTTGCTTGTTTGTCGATGACCAAATACTTATTTTGCACCATAATTTGCAAATAAATTCTTTAAAAATCAGACAATGTGATTTTCTGGATTTGTTTTCTCATTTTGTCTCTCATAGTTGAGGTCAACCTATGATGTCAATTACAGGCCTCTCTCATCTTTTTAAGTAGGAGAACTTGCACAATTGGTGTCTGACTAAATACTTTTTTTCCCCACTGTAACAGGCCCTGAGTTAAATGAACTTTACTTATATTAAATGTGTTCTCTGGCCATTTCAGTTAATCACTGCTTCATACTTAGAAACATACTTATATAGTACTTACCTGTCCCTCGATCTGCCAATGGCACTGTCTCAGCTGCGCTGACACAAGTTGTGGTCTCTTCCACTCGGATCCCGACTGGATGTGTGCACCCTTAAAATGGTAATGAACAGCCAACCCCCTGAAATTTCACAAACAGACATAGCATTACTTTAGGTTTTTATTTATTAATTTTAATAATTTCTGTCCATTTAGCTATTTTTCATACTTGGTTCAGGTAATCAAACCTACTCCGTCCAACATTTCTGCGCACATCTAATTTAATTGAAGTTGGGAACATTTAAGTACAGTCCAAAATCGGGAAAACCTGTAACTCTTTAACAGCCTGTACGGTATTCTTTTGCATATGTTTTGATTAGAAGCTGTGCTTATTCTGGTCAGATCTTGGGATTAATGATGACTAATTTGCCTTAGGTAGGTACGGCCAATGCAGCAAGCGTCCCACCACCAGCCTTTCTATGCCATATGGGCAGAAGCAGCTGTTTCAATTACTTTCTGTGCCCAGATGTGTCAGACGAGACACCAGCACGCTCTGCGGGGTGTGTGCAGCCGCTCGGCAGATAATTACTTCAGCGGCGTGTCAAAGCATGGTGCTGTGTGCTGGAGAGAGAGGGTTTTTTTTTTTTCCTTTTTTTCAAGAGACACAGGAAAGCCAGCTGTCACTGGGCCTCTCGCTGATGCGAGGCTGATAATCAGAGATTAGATTGGTTCATACATGGCATTTTTTGGATGTATGTAAAGTGGCAAACTAAAATCAACAAAGGGAAAGAGGATGCTGTCACATTGTCCTTTCTCTGAATGTCTCCAATCACAAAACCTGCTCTGCCGGCAGTAGGATCGCTGCTAGGTCTACACAGAATCTATAGCATAAGGGGGACAAAAATGAAATAGCATGAAAATGGCAAGAAAGTGTACAATTATAATGGAAACATGACCAATGCAAATAACGACCCGAACCTTAAGTCATCATACAGTTTATAGTATGTCTTATTCTGCCATGATTGTACAGCACTACCGCTTACCAATCATTTCTAATAATGTTATTCCATCGTGATCATCGTTATTCAGGGGCGGATTGGCCATAGACTCTACAAGGAAATTTCCCGGTGGGCCGTTGCCTAGAAGGGCCACCCAAACCCTCCTCACGACTGCCACCCGGGTACATAATGATCTCATTCTCTCCTACACCCCTGGCCAGTAGCCGCAGGTGTCCTCCTGAATTCAACCGTACCTACTGTATGTCCTCAGGAGAGCGATACAGTTCAACACTGTGCAGCAGGTGGCAGTATTTTGTGCTGCACTGTGGTATTTGGTTCAGCTTGGGCAGTAGATTGCTCTGTACTATGGTATTGGTGGCCCTGCCTAATGATGTTGTCCTGCCTTCTGTCAGTTTGGACTTACCTACAACATGGGGCCACTTTTATATATTTTTTTCCAGGGACACTTTTATTTCCCAATCTGCCCCTGTCATTATTGTTAGTAGCATGAGCTAATAATGAACTTTCATTGACATCTTAATTAACTAAAAAGGCTGAATAATGGGACAATTAAAAAAAAGAATACTAACATACAGTTAAAAAAGTGAACTAAAAGGTTTATTGAAATCACTCACGTTTATTTTGTGCATCCAAGACGTGCAATATACAGTTCAATAATAATTATAATCGTTATTTATATAGCGCCAACATATACAGCAGCGCTGCTCAATCAGAGGACACATATGCAAGCAAAATCAGACATTATACAGTGACAAAACGAGTCAATAATCCAGATAATATTTATGAACTCACAAAAGCTTATAAATCTATATCAATAATCTTTTCTATATCGTGAGCATATCTGTACAGGGCTGCAGAATATGTTGCACTGCATCAATCAGCCATAATATTACAACGCTGATTAACTGGGATGTATTAGGCACCAAGTACAGTTGAACTTTATGGGGGAGATATATCAAGACTAGCACATTCTCCTTGCACTGGCGTGAGATGCACCTAATTTATTAGGAGGCTTATGGCGAAAGTTATAGTAAATGCGGCGTGTGTTGCGAAGTCATACCTACTCCGCCAAGCCACACCCGTTTTCCCGGCACTTAAGAAAAAGTCCAGAGAAACTCAAAAAGTCACAAATTATGGTGCACACATGGCGTAAACAGCTGATTAAAAGTCCCTTTATGTGTTTGAAGGAGAAAAATAGGGAAACGTAACAATCTGTGTGATTTTGACAAGCGCCAAATTGTGATGGTTAGGTGAATGGGAGCATATCCAAAACGACCTCTCTTGTTCTGTATTCCCAGTATGTAGTGGTTAACACCTAGCAAAAGTGGTCCCAAGAAATACAACCAGCTACAAGGTCATAAACACCCATGGCTCACTGATGTATGTGGTTGAGCAAATCGTAACCCATTTGGTCCAATCCCATAGAAGAGCTACTGTAGCATTGATTGCTGAAAAAGTTAGTGTAGAACAGACAGCGATGAGTATGCTCAGCATAGCCACTGACAGGTGAGACTGTCCATGGTGACCCCTGTCCACCACAAAAAGTGCCTACAATGGAATTCATGTGGATGTCACTTTGACATGCTCAACCTACCTAAGCATTGCTGCAGGCTACGTATACCCTTTAATACAGGGGTGCACCTAGCCTTTCTGCTGCCTGAGGCGAAAACTGAAATGGCGCCCCCAACCCATCAATGCCAATTTCTTAACTAAACCCCTTCCCTCCAGCCCTACTCTTAAAGACGTACTTGGAAAAGATTACATACAGCATACAAAACCTACAGGGCAATACAGTGTCACATACTGTGCCCACTGTGCCCACTGTGCTTCTCAATACTATACTTCAGAAACAGATAATCCCCCTTCTGCTGCCCCCTCTCGCCCCTACCTGGTGCAAGAGGCAATCGTCTCACCTCGCCTCATTGGTGGTGCAACCCTGCCTTCACGGAAATGTTATTCCCTAATGGCAGTGACTTCTTTCAGCAGAATGATGTGCCTACCACACTGCAGAATTGTTCAGGAATGGGTTTAGGAACCTGACAAAGAACTTAAGATGATGACTTGGCCTCCAAATTTCCAAGAGATCAGTGTGATCGAGCTTCTATGGGACGTGCTGTCCGATCAATGGAGGCTTCAATGGTGGCAGATACCACAGGTCACCTTCAAAGTTCAAGTGACATAGCGGAGACCTGCACAATATGAGGCAGGTGATTTAATGTTATTGCTTACCAAACTTTCAAAATTAAAGGGGTTGTCCGGGTTCAGAGAAGAACCCGGACATACCTGCAATTTCACCCAGGCAGCCTGCCTGAAGAGGACATCGGAGCATCTCATGCTCCGATGCCCCCCCTTGCCCTGCGCTAGATCGCGCAGGCAAGGTCTCTTGTTTTGTAAATACTCGCTGCCGGGCGGGGTACTTCCGCCCGGCAGTGAGTTCGGTGACGTCACCGGCCTTAATGGCCGGCTTTAGCGCTGCCCTAGCCGTTTTACTGGCTAGGGCAGCGCTGAAGCCTGTCCATCAGCGCCGATGACGTCACCGACTCACTGCCGGGCGGAAGCCTCTGCCCGGCAGGGACCGGTACGTCACCGGAACCCGGCGAAATTCCTTTGCCCTGCGCTAATTAGCGCAGGGCAAAGGAGGGCATCGGAGCATAGGATGCTCCGATGCCCTCTTCAGGCGGGCTGCCTGGGTGAAATTGCAGGTATGTCCGGGTTCTTCTCTGAACCCGGACAACCCCTTTAATGCACCATGCACACGAGAGCATAATATGTCAGCTCTGTCAATTCTACTGTAGCTGTTACAGAAGTATTGCAGAGTATGGGTAACTAGAGGATGACAGGTTTGAGTCTCATACTGGTTAAAAAAGTTAAAAAGTATTTTGAAATAAAAAAAAAATAAAAATAAAAAGGGCGGAAATCTTAAAAAAAATACAATGCTAACATTCTTTTTTTTCCACATGATTTTCTCAAAATTGCTATAAAAACTGATCAAAAAGTCATAAGTATTCCAAAATAGCATGAATGAGTTTATAGCTTGTCCTGCAAAAACAAGTCTTCATACAGCTCTATCGATGGAAAAAACAATGTTTTAAAGTGCAATATATATATAGATATATATATATATATATATATATATATATATATATATATATATAGAATTTATATTAAAAAAGTATATAAATTTGGAATCACCATAATCATACTGACATATAGAATAAACTGGACAGCAAACTATTTCTGTGTAATTTCACTTTGTCCCTCCAAAATAAGTTAACAGTTATACATTATGCCGTTTATAAATATTTAGTGCAGCAAAAAAACAAACCCCCATACGTTTATATCAACAAATAGATATAAAAGATATGGCTTTTGAAATGAAGAGATTAAAAAAAAATCTAAACAAAATTGCTGCTTCCTGAGGTCCAAAATCAGCTGTGCCCTTAAAGGGGTTATCCAACCCCTATAAAGCCCCCCCAAATTATCGGGCACCACATACAGGTTATACTTACCCTACTTCCGGCACCAGTGTCTCTCCTGATGGCCGCATGGCCACTGTTGCTTCTCCCTGTTGCTCAGATCAAAATATTCGGAAACGGAGAGGGGGGGGTGGCAGCCAATAGAAGACTGCCATGGGAACAAGCCTCCCCAACAACGGCTTTTTCGTATAGGAGCATATCACTTCCATGTAGTGGGGGCTTCTCCCATGCAGAAAAGGTTCCTGAAATTAGCATGTGGAGACTGATTATTGTAACTAGTCTTCCAAATAGTAACATAGTAAACTAGTGACATTTTTACAGGAATGCATAGCAGTCAGAATACGTTTGGAGAAATAATAAATCTGCATAAACAGACCTGTACTTTGAATAAAGACGAAAGTTGTTAAACCTTTGGCTTGTAACAGTTTTACCGATAATAATATTAAGGTATTTCACTCAAGACCCTAGAGTTGGCATTCCATATCCACAAGACCATGCAAGTGTCCCTCTTTTGGAATGACAGTCCCTACTTTTGACCCAGGTCCCTCTGTCCCTTTTTGTACCCTAAAGGGGATGTCCAGTCCAGCTTCATTTAGTCTAATGTGTGCCCGTCTTTCACTTTCTAATATATTCTGATTATCAGAATGTACAGTATGTGCCACTCTGGTGACCCCATCAGCTCTTCTCCTACAACTTCCTGTTAACTCACATCCATTAGTTCCCAGCCTGGTCTTCTGCTCTCTGCTGTGTCCTGTAGTGTGAACAGCAATTTAATTAGCACGATTGGGGAGAAAACAGGGCCTTATGATCCTCTACACTGAAGCTGTGCACTTCTGGCACATGCGCTTTACAAGCAGCCACAGTAGTGAAACGGAGAACAGCATTTCCCCAGTTGACCTCTAAATACCAACAGTGTCTGCAGATGGGCCAGAAGTTTTCCACTTCATTACTGAGAATGCAGAGAATTGTAAGGCTTCCCCTTCTGCCCACCCAGGAAAATTAGATGGGCAATTACACTACCAGATATAGCAGAAAACCAGGCTGGAAACAAAAAGATGTGACTTCACAGGAAGTTGTAGAGGAAGAGCAGATGGGGTCATGTGACTGCACTCTGGATCAGATAGTGGGCATTCAGATAATTTAAAAAATTGCAAAGTAAAAGATGGGCAGACATTAGAATAAATGAAAGGGGCTAACAAAAACTGTACAACCTCTTTAGGGAACAAAGAGGGTCACAGGGACTTGGGTCTAAAACAGGGACTGTCCCTCCAAAAGAGGGGCACTTGTTAAGTTTGGTGGACCTACTATGCCAACTCTAGGCACATGGGTGCAATATCTTGTTAGGTAATTGTGCAAGTAATTGTTATCCATTACAAAGTGAAATATGGGCACACATTAGATTAAATGAAAGAGGGTTGATGGAAACTAGAAAACCAATTTAAAGACTATCCATTTTTACCATTACATTTTACTCATTTTGGGCTAAAAATAATTTTTTCAATATTTTATGTTCCCCAGCCTTTACTTTCATTGTATCTACAGACTATCTTGCTTTTTCTTTTACAGAGAATCTGTCAGGCAGCTGTCAGGAGTTCATGGATAAGGGCTACACATCCAACTGTAACCGCAAAGGCCTGACAGATTCTCTGTAAAACAGAAAGAAGGCTAGACTGAAGATACACCAAATATGAAGGCTGTAGATCAAAAATGTTTAATAAAGACCAACTGAAAAAATGACTATTAGCCCAAAATGATTAAAATGCAATGATAACAAATGCCCCCTGAAGGTGTTCATAGCCTTTCAATGTCCTTTTTGATCTGAGTAATAAATTAATAATAATAGTAATAGTATTAGAAATACACTAAAAATCATTTTGTAATATACTTCATTTATTAATTTTCTAATTTTAACACCAAAAGAGGCCCCTGAATTGCTATTCCTCACAATGCACAGAGAATCTGTACACCGTAGCCATATATCCGGTGTATGGATACTGATTTTTATTATATGCTCTGCAGTGAGCGCTGTCCCGATGGGAGTACATCTGCCTGCTCCAGTCTGTACCTTTTGCTCAAAGCTCTGTCTTAGAATATCAGCGCAGGATACCCTGCACTGCCATAATCTATCAGAGGTTTCAGCAGAATGTAGCGAGGACAGGCAGGAGCAGCGATGTGCTGTGCAGAGCTCCTGCCTGTCCTCGCCTGCCGGGCAGGCACTATAATCTGCTACAGTGAAAGTGCTGAAGGACTTTGTGATGATGTCACTGTCATGTCATCAGGGCAGACAGGGGCAGAGTACAGCAAGTGGTGTCCCTCTCTGAATAGTCCTCTGATATCCCATAACAGCCTGGATATGCTGGGAGCTAGTCCACTCCTCTTATACCTCACCCATTTAAGGTCCTGTAATATCAAATAGTAACAGCCTGGACATGCTGGGAGTTGTAGTTTTCTTCACATATACTCTCTCTCTCTTACTCTGATATCCCATATATCATCCTGGACCTGCTGGGAGTTATAGTCTTCCCCTCTTATACCTCCTCCCTGCAAGTTTCTCTGATATAAAATATCAGCCTGGACATGAAGGGAGTTGTAGTCCTCTCCTTTTATACCCAATCCCTGCAACGTAACGGCGTAGTATAATTACAAGCACTCTCTCCATTCACTTGAATGGAGCGTGTACTTGTATTAGTCTGCACTTCTGAGACAAAGTGCCGTGTAGTGAAGAGGAAGCGGTAGAGGTCCACCTCTTCTTCAAACAGCTGATCGGCGGTGGTTCCAGGTGTCGGACCCCCACGATCAGATATTGATGACCTATCCTGATGATAGTTCAACAATATTAATGGCTGGACAACCACTTTAATTATTTCATGCAATTTGTATTTTAGAGATTTCTATATCCAGATACTTTTTGCAGTAGTGTGTAAAAGAAAACTTTTGAAGTGTATATGCAGGAAAAATGAATCTTTCACACAATGAACCATCAGTGCCCCTCTTTGACCATCCAAAAAGTTGGGAGGTATGGCTCCACTGAGAGCTACAGTGGTATATAGATATATTAAATTGTTCTAGATGTTTTGCTGTTAGTTTGTATTAAGAAGTGTATATTAAAAATGTCATATACTGGAGTAATGTGTGATATCCCATGTAGTCTACAATGTAGAGAGGCTAGCTTGATTCCAATGTGTGTTTTTCTTTCTGACTTGTAAGGAATTCTCTTTATTACTGTATTTCAGCAGCGTCATTGACTCTTGATCTGATCTAGTGTTCAGGGCACGGTGTGTTCTGAAGGTTGTACGTTAACCGCGGCCCAGGCAACTTATCTTGGTGAGCCCTAGGCAAATGTCTTATCCAAGAACACACAAACTAAGTAAATCCAAAATATGACAACCTTGAGAGCCGGTGGAAAGACCAAGGAATGAAAAGGTTCCTGGCACCGAGCCTTGGGGCCAGGGCAGGAATTATCTAATGTGGATGAATAGGTTAAAAGGATATCCACATTCTAAGGTTTGATAAATTTAGTATTGACAGGTTGAACAAGAGAGGTAGCCCTGAGCAGAAGCTTAGATTTAGGGCAGATGTCAACTGCAGAAAAACCAAGCTCAAAGCAGAGACATATGATTTAATCAGGGGAGCCTGCAGGCCACTCAGCGGCTGCATGATAAGAACAGTAAAATTAAAGGGACAATGTCATTAAAAGGATCTGAACTACAAGATACAAGGTTCTCTATAAAAGATCATAGTAGGTTTACTGATAACGTGCAGACATCATAGATTGCTATATAGCACTAATATAATATATACCATACAGAGCTAGGCAGATGTCAGCACTAGAGTTATAAAGCAGTATGAGCAGTATATGATATACTGTACTTTATACTGTGCATTTCTTATGATGTTATTTAATGGATAAAATAGATACTATCTGAATATTGAATATTGGGTATTTGAACTTCACAGAGTCCCGTTCAGAGTGTGCTCTCTTGATTTCAGAAACCTGCATTCAAGTCTTAGGGACTGTTCAGACTATACCTGTTTTCCTGCGTTTTGGTGTGTTTTATGTATCCTGAGCTTCTGGTGCTTACACCAGAGTGCCTGGCCCCTGTTGATCAGCTGCAAACTACACTGGTAGTATCCCAGAAGGTAGTGGGCCAGTAGCTTCTCTGCAGTGAAGACCAAATTGCTATACAGGGGTTATAGGGTGAATAAATGCCCTTAGGGTTTAGCAGAAAGACAAACTATTTGTTTGGCACAGTGGGTCCACACTCGCTGAACCATAACAGTGCAATCTGCAGGCAGCGTGTTATAGAGAAGGGGAAGTTGAGCAAATGGATATATTGTTATATTGGGAAAGATTCAGTAAAACTTTAAATTTATACATTTTAAATTTTCTCTATTTCTGACTTCAGTTGTACATGGGGGAGATGTTTCAGTGATTGATAGCATTCTCCGTGCTAGTGTGTATACAGAGATAGCTGTCAGTCACTAAAAGCTGTACACAGGGGAGATATTCAGTTCAGAAAAAGCAGAGATATAGATGTATAAATTATGGAGCACACTTATTAAGACTGGCGTTTTAGGCGCAGGCCTCTACATAATTTTGGTGCGTCCAGCAACAATTCTAAATGTAAGACAGCTTCCTTGCTGTCTTAGATTTAGACCATTTTCTATGCCTAAACCAGGCGTTGAAAATGATGAATGAGACTGGCCTGGTGGCCTGTCCCCTTCCCCACCCACACCCTACCCCCTTTTTTAGACCAGGCATTAGCGCGGAAGAAGTCAGATTCTGCTGCACCATGGCACACATGTACAACCTCACTGCAGACCTAATCTGGGTGCAATCACATTACCACCAGAGTCAAAGCATGAAAGGCAATGCATTGCCAACAGACAGTGTCTGATCTGTATAAACAATCATTCATTGATCCCTGTGTACCGTATACAGCATTCAAAGAGAAGGCATGGATGGTAAAGAAACAGCCTTCTTTAAGGGGAGCTCTGCTGTTACTGACAGTGGTCTCCCTCGCCCGACAGATCGGGAAGCTGTGGTCTCAGCATGGACATTTTAAAATGCAGACCGCCTGGACGTCTATAGTGTAACGTAATATTGTATGAGCATCATGAATAGGAAGGTGAAATTGTATAGGCATCATGTATATGCAGGTATTAATGATAGACATAATTTCTATACAGTATTGCATTGATATTATTATTAGGCAAGTATCATTGCATGGACATTAGTACCTAATTTATCAGCAATATTGCTATTATTGGAGCATTATTGATGGAAACTAAAGTTGTGTAAAATTATATGGAGTTGTTAGATACTTGTAAAGTTTGACTCTGAAATCTGACTTGAGTTGTGCTCAGTGCTATTGCCACAAAAATATAATGATATATATATATATATATATATATATATATATATATATATATATATTATTGCTAGAGATGAGCGAGTACTGGGACTTTCTCATGATGGGACAGATTCAACTTGGGTGGATCAAGCACAGGAACAGATCCATTTTTTTTTTTGTGTTTATTTAACTTTTATTTAGCACAAATAACCACAGAGATACTTATTCGTTCTCTTCGCTGCGCAGTCTGGCGTTGGGGTTAGTCACTTTGATGGCGAGCTGTGCCGCTTTCTCCACAATGGTCTTTCGGTTCTTTGAGGAGACGTTGAGGAGATCAGTGAAATTCAGTGAATGACGACGCAGGACCCCAACTTAAAAATTTAGCATCAACCGGTACAGTCGTAAATTATGAGCTTGATCAAGTGTGGCATGTGTTCTATGTATTCTTCTCAGTTTAATACCGTATATGGCAGCTATCCGGAAAAATAGTTTGGAGAGAGAGAAAGATAGGAAAAAGACGTAAATTGTTTGGAGAGAGGGCCTGTAGGTGGACCTCCGGAAAAATTGTTTGGAGAGAGGGCCTGTAGGTGGACCTCCGGAAAAATTGTTTGGAGAGAGGGCCTGTAGGTGGACCTCCGGAAAAATTGTTTGGAGAGAGGGCCTGTAGGTGGACCTCCGGAAAAATTGTTTGGAGAGAGGGCCTGTAGGTGGACCTCCGGAAAAATTGTTTGGAGAAAGGGCCTGTAGGTGGACCTCTGGAAAAATTGTTTGAAGAGAGGGCCTGTAGGGGGCCCTCCTAAAAAATTGTGGTAAAAGAGTGCCAGTTGAACCTCTAAAAAATAGCGTTTTTTTGGTCAGCGTTAGGCAAAGACGACATGTAGGAGGAGGAGGAG
The DNA here is from genome assembly GCA_900303285.1 of Rhinella marina. Classification (NCBI taxonomy): domain Eukaryota; kingdom Metazoa; phylum Chordata; class Amphibia; order Anura; family Bufonidae; genus Rhinella; species Rhinella marina. The sequence goes on along the minus strand of ONZH01010978.1, from coordinate 12,429 downwards.
TAGGAGGAGTAGAGAAGAGGAATCGGATACATAAGTAATGTTAATCTTTAGCTGATTTCCCCCGGAGGAGATTTGAATTCCGGTGAAATCCAGGCTTTGTTCATTTTAATAAGCGTCAGCCTGTCAGTGCTGTCAGTTGACAGGCGTGTACGCTTATCGGTGATGACGCCACCAGCTGCACTGAATACCCGCTCTGACAGCACGCTAGCGGCAGGGCAGACCAGCACCTCCAAGGCGTACAGCGCCAGTTCAGGCCACGTGCCAAGCTTTGAAACCCAGTAGTTATATGGAGCAGAGTGATCGCTACGGACGTTGGTATGGTCAGCTAGGTACTCCCTCACCATCTTTCTGTACAGCTCCCCCCTACTCTGCCTAGACTGGGGACAGGTGACAGTGTCTTGCTGGAGTGACATAAAACTGGCAAAGGCCTTGGAGAGCGTTCCCCTGCCAGTGCTGGACAAGCTGCCTGCTCGGCTCCTCTTCCCGCTACTTGGCCCACAGAACCATGCCTCTGCCCCCGGCGCCAGGTTTGACATGCACAGAGGTGCTGAAAAACTTGTTTTCATGCCAGGAGATGAACGCTAAAGGGCTTTACTGCTCACTGTACCCCCACCACTTCCAAAAGTCCTGCCCCCTCTGCCCTAGCGGGCAGTGAAAAGGAAATTAGTATAAACAGCTTGGAGAGCTTCCCACTGCCATGTTCTATGAAAGTCCGCAACTCTTCAGCTCCCTCTCTGCATTCCCTCTGCGCTAGCTATAGAGTTGAGGAAGGGTTCAGATTCTGGAGGTGTACACCTCACGTTCAGCTTTTTAAAAATGCTCTCTAACATCACAGTCTCATAGGTCCTTTTCATGCACAGAAGCCTCTGGCGTAAAAACATTCCTGCTTGCCATTTTGGGGATCCTCCAAGTGAACACAGCATTGTACGACTTTACACAACATTCTCATACACTCCTCCTCCTCCACTGGCCTGATTTAGAGGAGTTTGCACTGCCTCCTCCTGGCAAAGCACGGATCTGTCTCGCTCACTCTTCTTAATACGGCGCAACCCACTCTCAAACTGTCCTCACATCTCTCCGCAGTTTGATGCTCTGCTCAAACAGTACAAACAAGGCTAGCGGTATGAACGCTTCAATATGTAAGACTATCACTTACTCATCTGACAGTCGGGATCCGTCGCATCTGTAGACTTGAGGAATCTGCCGCTGAGTTCTTGATCTGCATGAGAGCTCTGGTGCTCTCTATCAATGCACGTGAATCCACTCTGCGTCCACCCGCATTGAACGTTTGCATCTCCGACTTCATGTGTCGCAGGGTCGGTGAGTCTGGAGTTTAGGCAAGGCGGATGACGCCTTGAACTGCAGCAATGGCGGTCGATGTCTTCGGCAGACATCGCAGTGATGTGGGCCTACTGTTGGTGCCTGCACAATATCAGACAATTCTTATGTAGTGGAAGACACCTGACTGACTCACTATTCAGACCGATGCCGCACAGGGCGCCGTCACTCTTATTCAGTCAGTCTGCCGAGTTGCAGAGCCGCCACCAGGTTACGCCCGTTGTCACACACAACCATGCCTGGCTTGAGGTTCAGCGATGCCAGCCACACATCGGTCTGCGCCGTGATGCCCTGTAACAGCTCTTGGGCGGTGTGCCTTTTGTCACCTAAGCTCAGCAGTTTGAGCACTGCCTGCTGGCGCTTACCCACGGCACTGCTGCTGCTGCACCTAGAGCTACCGACTGAAGGCGTTGTGCCCACGGATGGTAATTCGGAGGAGGAGGTGGAGGAGAGGGTCGGAGGAGGAGGCATAGTACGTCTGAGAGACCCTGACCGAGGTAGGCCCCGCAATCCTCGGTGTGGGCAGTACATGAGCCGCCCCAGGGTCAGTCTCGGTCCCAGCCTCCACCAAGTTAACCCAATGTGCCGTCAGTGAGATATAGTGTCCCTGCCCGGCAGCACTTGTCCACGTGTCCCTGGTTAGGTGGACCTTCTCAGAAACAGCGTTGGTCAGGGCACGGATGATGTTCTCTGACACGTGCTGGTGTAGGGCTGGGACGGCACATCGGGAAAAATAGTGGCGGCTGGGGACCGAATACCGAGGGGCAGCCACCGCCATGAGATTGCGAAAGGCCTCGGTCCTATAGGGCAGCATCTCCAGGCTAAGCAATTTGGAGATGTGGACGTTGAGGGCTTGGGCATGTGGGTGGGTGGAACTGTATTTCCTCTTGCACTCCAGCGTCTGCTGTAAAGACAGCTGAACGCTGCACTGGGACACATTGGTGGACACTGTGGAGGATCGTGGAGGCGAAGGTGTGGTTTTCCGGCGGGAGGCGCTCGTGCCGGGGTCCTGGGCAGGGGGTTGACTAGCAGAGGCAGCGAGTGACACAGGGGAAGGAGCAGTGGTGTGACCCGCAGGAGGTGGTGAACGGCCTTGGTTCCATTGAGTGGGGTGTTTAGCACTCATATGCCTGCGCATGCTGGTGGTGGTTAGGCTAGTAGTGGTGGCACCCCTGCTGATCCTGGTGTGGCACAGGTTGCACACCACAGTCCGTCGGTCATCCTCACTTTCTTTACTACGTGAAACAGTTGCTGCTGATGCACCAGCTCTGGCCCTGCTTCTCCCTCTGGCCACACCACTGCCTCTTACAACCTGTTCTGGTGCAGCACTCGCCTCCGCCTCAGAAGCACTGTCTTCACTAGGCTTATCAACCCAGCTTGGGTCAGTCACCTCGTCATCCTCCGATTCCTCAGTCTGCTCCCCCCTCAGTCTGCTCCCCCCTTGGACTTCCTGCCCTGACAACAACTTCACCACTGTCTGACAACCGTGTCTCCTCATTGTCCAACACCTCTTTACAAACTTCTTCCACTAACTCAACATTGTCATCATCATCATCATCACCCACAGACTGCGACAGTTGGAAAACTTGGGCATCGGGAACGAGGTCAGCAGCAACCTGAGAAGTGGTTTGTGACTCTGGGAAGGGTCCAGAAAACAGTTCCTGAGAGTATGCCGGATCGCATTCCAAATTTTCCTGGGAGGGGGCAGACTGGGGGGAAGGAGATTGAGGTGGAGGAGCCAGAGGAGTGCTCCCTTGGGTAACATGGGTGGACTGCGTGGAAGACTGACTGGTGGACAAATTACTTGAAGCATTGTCCGCAATCCACGACATCAGCTGTTTGCACTGTTGTGGTTTCAACAGTCCTCTACCACGTGTCCCTGTAAGTTGATACATGAAGCTAGGGAGTGTAGCTCTGCGGCGTTCCCCTGCTCCCTCATCAGCAGGTACTGTCTTGCCCTGCCCAGGACCACAGCCTCTGCCCCCTGCAGTAATTGAATGCCCACGCCCTTGTCCTCGACCCTTAGCCCTGGGGTTCAACATTTTCTGTATATAAGTGTATTATATAAAAAATAAAAAATAAATGGGCCTGGTGTACTGAAACCCACAAACTTGTTCAGTCTGGTTTAATTAAGTGACGTACAGAAAAGTGTCACCTGGACAGAAATACGGATTGTTAGTGAAAACTGTGACACACAGAATGGGCCTCGGTGTACTTTTTTTTTTTATATTAATTTTTTTTTTTTTTTATATTTTGTTTTTGGAACGTAACGTGCAGAAACTATCACTCACCCCTGTGACGGTGGCTATTTGACTGCGACCCAGACAAATGTCGCACAGAGATTTTTGGATCAAGCTATATACGTGAGCAAAAGACTTGGTTGTATTAAGTGACGTACAGAAAGTGTCACCTGGACACAAAAAATACGGATTGTAGTGAGTGTACTGAACTGTGACACACAGAATGGTTCCACGCTGCTGTGTGAAATGGATTCGTATCACTGAGCTAAAACAACAAAAAAACTATTTTTTTATATATATTTTTTTTTTTTTGTTTTTTTTGGAACGTGACGTGCAGAAACTATCGTAGAGCTAACTCACACCCTGCTGACGGTGGCTATTTTGACTGCGACCCAGACAAATGTCGCACAGAGATTTTTGGGATCAAGCTATATACGTGAGAGCAAAAGACCCGGTTGGATTAAGTGACGTACAGAAAGTGTCACCTGGACAGAAAATACGGATTGTAGTGAGTGTACTGAACTGTGACACACAGAATGGTTCCACACTGCTGTGTGAAATGGATTCGTATCACTGAGCTAAAAAAACAAAAAAACTATTTTTTTATATATTTTTTTTAATATATTTTTTTTTTAGTTTTGTTGTTTTTGGAATGTGACGTGCAGAAACTATTGTAGAGCTAACTCACACCCTGCTGACGGTGGCTATTTTGACTGCGACCCAGACAAATGTCGCACAGAGATTTTTGGGATCAAGCTATATACGTGAGAGCAAAAGACCCGGTTGGATTAAGTGACGTACAGAAAGTGTCACCTGGACAGAAAATACGGATTGTAGTGAGTGTACTGAACTGTGACACACAGAATGGTTCCACACTGCTGTGTGAAATGGATTCGTATCACTGAGATATAACATAAAAAAAAGGGGTTATATATGGCGATAGCTGCACTACTAGTGCCAGCCAGCCAGCCAAGCCAGGAGACAAAAAAAAATTTCTTGTAGCCCTTAGAAGGGCTGTTGGGTTCTTGGGAGATCACTCCTGCCTAACAAAGAACTAAATGCAGGCCCTAACACTCTCCCTGAAACGCAGCAGCTCTATCCCTAACGACATCCAGACAGCATCTGAGCCGAGCACCACGGCCAGTCACTAGTATATTCCAGGGTCACCTGATCAGGCCAGCCAACCCCTGCTATCGACATGTAAGGGCCCCACGTGATGCTGGGTGTACCGCAGAGTCTCCTGGCTTGTGATTGGCTGCGTTTTTAGGCGCCAAAAATGTACAATGCGGAAGTTGCCATTTCCTCGAGTATGGCGAGATACTCGTCCGAGCAGCGGGCACTTACGAGTACCGTAATACTCGAACGAGCACCAAGCTCGGACGAGTATGCTCGCTCATCTCTAATTATTGCATATTTTTTAATATCTCGAAGAAATGTACCCAAAGTATAGATAGAACAACAAAGATGTCTCCTGCACCAGCACAGCAAAACCTGCAATACTGAAGTGCTCGGCTTTGAGGCTTTGATACATTAGCAAGTCAATGCTGTTTATCCATAGCCAATTAGAATGCTCCCCGCGTAGCTTGTTCAACACACTCTATACAAAAACAAACATGAAAATTTACTTAGATTGTAAAAATATGAAATATGCAAATGTTTCCATGGCAATATTTAATTCAAGATCAATTTGTGGGCTCCTCTCGTCTGTTGCCTGTGATAATGCTTTGTTTTTTTCTGTACTTGGTAGATCTCTCCACCCAAACATCTTTTGAGTGTTCTTTTCTCCATATTGAGTTCAGCACTGCTGACACACAGTAATCCATGATTTCATGGATATTTGTGCCTTTTGATTATTAAAATTACACATGAATAACGACCTCCCTTGTGCCCTTTAACATTGTGATACGGTTTAAGAAGTTAATAAGCCTCTGAATCGACCCTTCACAGTCATGGCATTTATTTCAATTTTTTTATTTATTTTTTTACTGAACAGATGAATCCCAGAAATAATCAGATGGGGAAAATGTTCTTCTAAAGTAGACCTCTTGTTTGTAAACTCAAAGAGTGCTAACACAGTTTGCCCTCAGCTGTGCATGTCATACGTACTCTGCCCGCCAGGACTATACAGAGTGGCAGATTAGAGGGTTTTGTTTCAGACTCTTTGTCCTTCCATGTGAGAGAGCCTTTCATTGAAACCCCGCAATGCTTATATATTTCTAGAATGCCGACATTAGCATCAAACCACTAGCTCTACAAGTACTTTGATGTCAACTTCTGTGCCAACGACAGACCCTCGTTGGTGGGTGACTAGCAAGCAAAGTAAGGACATGTGTGGGAGAGAATAAAAGCATGAACCTCTGGGACGGCATAATATGATCACATTCTTGTCTGTTCACTGAGCTTTATTCTCCCTTTCTAGGCTTCTGATCATGAAGGTTATGAACCAGTAAAAACTTCAGAAATGTCCACTGAAAGAGGTGCTTTGGTTAAGAATACCACTATTGTTTCACCCTTGGTTTAAAAAAAAAAGTAAAAAATTCAGAGCAGCTCAAGTGGGTGTCAGCACAGAAGGGGCAGTGAGAATTTTCTGAATTTGGTACTTGACATTGTTCTATAAATTTCCAGATCTGTACAAAGCATATAGTCACTGGACCATATAGACAGTCTGGTTACTCAAATGCATTAATGCAGCTAAGATTTTATTTATTTTCTGTCCAGTCTGTGTCTTGCATAGGTTAGTCCTGGTTTACATACAGTAACTACATAGTTAATACGGTTGAAAAAAAGACACATCCATTAAGTTCAACCAAGGGATAGGTGGGAATGTGAATTTTAGACCCAGATAGGCTTGTCCTAGTTTCATAGGCTAGTCTTGGTTTCATAGGCTAGTTTTGGTTTCATAGGCTTGTCCTGGTTTCATAGGCTAGTCTTGGTTTCATAGGCTAGTTTTGGTTTCATAGGCTTGTCCTGGTTTCATAGCAATTGCAGGTCTTGTCTAAGGTTTTTAATGATCTCAGACAACCCCTTTAAAGGGGTTTGAATTTTTTCAGAAATATTGCCATGTATATCTTCAGGTTCTGTCTGATGCTGCAACTCATCAACATTTACTTGAGTTGAGATGAGCTGTAATACCAGATGCAGCCTTTGGACAGATATGACACTGTTTGTAGAAGAAAAAATGTATTTCTAATTCTGGACAATCCCTTTTATGTAAATGCTGACATGAAATTACATGATCCTTTGGCTTTGGCATACACTCACTGACAAAAAAAAAATACACCTAGATAGAAATGTCAGATTGCTACAAAACTTGGCATGCCGTAATATCATAGGCAGATATTTACATGATTAGACACTGGGTCTTGCCACAAAAGTTCATAAAAGTGACCCCCGCTGCCCCAGGCTCTCAGAGGCTACTTTTGGGTAGTGTACCACTTGGTGAAAGACAGTTGACTGTTAGAAATAGCCCTACATCACACTCAAAGACATTTTGTCCAATTGACAGACTTTGACAGGGGGCACATCATTGGACTGAGAGAAGGAGTATGTTCATTTTGACAACTGTCCACCATATCAGCCATTCTGACCTAGACATTAGGACTCACGTGAGGGCATGCACACGGGGCGAACAGGCCAGACAGACCACCAATAGAAAGAATAATTTGATCTGCCAACAAGCACATGCAGCTCCAATAGTTTGTTTGTCCACCATCCAGACCAAGTGGCATCTTCATTACACTGCCTTGTCTCTGCCTGGATGCTAAACCATTTCCAAGCATTTAGCAGATGAAAATTTGATATAATTGTGCCCAGAGGCGTAGCATTAGGGGATGCAGAGGTAGCAGTTGCTACCGGGCCCAGGAGCCTGAGGGGGCCCAAAGACCCTTGTGCCGCATAAGAAGACACTGGTATTATAGAAAGTGCATGCTGGTGAAGTTACACCTCTGGCTGGAGGGAAGGGGTTAGGTCAAGAATCTAGCATGGGGGGTGCTGTTTGCCTCAGGCAGCACGAAGGCTATGTGCTTCCGTGCCCCTGACCACCAAAAACTACTGAGGGAAGGGGGGCCCAAGCTGAACCCTTGCACCAGGGCTCATGACCCCTTAGCTACGCCCCTGATTGTGCCCATTACATTTCCTGCCATTGATAGCCAACCACTGTCTTCTTCATTTGCAATGTTGTCATGAGCAAAAAAACCTGAACTGCTATGGACCGGATCATTGTTAGCTATTAATTCTGTTTGTCTGACAACAGTTGGATTCGAGTATGGAGGCCTTGTGGTGAGTGCTTCAGTCCTGCCTTTGCTGTGGAGTGACACACTGCCCCAATTGCTGGTGTGATGATCTGGGGAGCCATAGTCGGTCACCGCTAGTAGTGATACAAGGGACACTAAAAGCTCAGCAAAAAGTGCAGGACATTCTGCAGCCACATGTGTTACCTCTCATAGCAGGGCTTCCAAATGGCATTTTTCAGCGGGATAATTCTCAGCCAAACACAGCAAGGGTTTCCCAGGAATGTCTTATGCCAGAGTGCAAAACTTACTGGTCACCAGATCTATTGCCAATCGACCATTTATAGGACCAGCTGGGACACCAGCTTTGACAACTTATGATTGTGCAGGAATGGATATACAGGCCCGTTTCAATATCTGTGGGCAAATGTGCTTCAGAATGCCAAATAGAACTTGTATGCCTCCATGCCCAACTGGTATCACACCTTGTATCCAAGCTAGATGCAGAGCCTATTTCAGTTGTACAGTTTTCCACAATAAACGTCTCCTTTCTCTCCAATATTGTAATCACTCATCTATATAATCATTACATTCACACATATAAAGTTTCATTCAATTTCAACAACTCCTTCTTGGTGGATTATTTTTTTTATCAATGAGTGCATTACAGGTATGGAACTCCTAAGTATTACATATGAATATTATGTATTACAGACTAAGGGAATGTTCACACATGGATTATTGGCCACAGACAAATCCGACATGTATTTACTGCAGGATCCGAGGCAGAAATCCAAGCTAAGGGCTCATGCACAGGACCATGGTTTTTGTCTGCATTTATATGGAATGTGTGGGGACCTATTCACTTCAATGGGGCTGCAGAAGATGCAGACAGCACATCATGAAAAAAAATAGAACGTCTTTTTTTTGTACATTTTGCGGACAAGGATAGGACATTTTTGAAGGAGTGAAAAAAATGGCTGCAGACTATCGTAAGGTATCCATATTTTGTGTACCGCAAAAACAGCTCCTGCCATGTGCATGAGCCCTAACACTCAAATTTCTGCTGTGAACTTGTAGTTTCATGTGCAGAAAAATCTAAGATGCCAAATTTTAGACATATATTAAACTATCCAGTAGCATAAATAGAAGGTAAAGTTGCGACAGTAAAATATAATTGTACACTACAAAAAATAGTTGAGCAAAGACTGTACTACTAGCAACCAAATACGTATTTTGATTTTGTTTCAGGGCATGAAAGTTCAAAACCTGGTATTACCAGATACAACTTGGATCAGATTGCAAACAGGAAGGCAGTGAAAGGGTTAAAAAAAATCACAAAATACAGCAGCCTGCATGGGAAATCCATATACCTTTAGCTAAGGCTGTCAGTCAAATGCACCTCTATTCTCTAATGCGTTTCTATGTAACAAGATCTCCTTGTAGTTTACCATAATAAGACTAAGTAGGCTAAAATGTTGTCCTAGGTGTATATTAACATAATAACATCTGACAAAATAGGCATCTCTAAGTGACCAATTTCAGGCATTAAATAAGATAACTGCAGCCCCTACAATGGTTCCTATGCTTCATGAGTATAGAGAAGGCAATGTAAAATTGAATTTAAAATTATCTCCTTTCACATTGAAACATGACTGTTCCATGGTAATTATCCAAGATAATGCCTGCATATTTCAGCAGACTTTTCCTTTTATAATTGCTAAAGTTCACTGAGGGTACCCACCAGACTGGGGTCAAAAAAATCTTAGCTGCATACAACAATGCAAGTCATTTTTCTCTTTTATTGGTATGAAACACATACTAGCTGTATGCATACAACAAGGGAACATTATCACCTGAGTTTACTTTTAGATGGATGGATGTTATTATCATTACAATATCTGTAATGCTATTTGGCCTGCATTGAACAATTTTTAAGCGCTTTTCAAAAGAGCGAGTGTCTTTATTGTTTTTAATGGCGGGGACCAGACTCTGCTTTTGAAATAACGTATTACAGTAAAATTGGTGATAACCGGTATGTGTTTGCATAAGGTGGTGGAGAGCACTACTGAATCTACTCCACAAAAGAGGATGGTTGATACTGTCCTTATTCTTTCATCACCTGGTTTAGAATACTCAGTAATGAATTCTGAAGATCCTCTCAATCTCAAATAATAGATGCTAAACAAGCCATACTCCTACTCCATACATCATTACATGGAGATGAAGGCTAAAGGCACCTATGCTCAATAACGCTTCTTACAATAACATCCATAATTTACGTAATGTCAACATATTCCACACCACTTTACTACCAATGGAGGTAAGATACATGTCAAGAAGTAACAACCGAAAAGTGAAAAACATTTCAGGTGTCTTTCATACATGTAAGAAGGTAATGCTGTGGCCCTTTTAAATTTCAGTGGCCTCAGTTTCCATTATTTCCATCATCCAATGGTCTTTTCTGGGTTATTGGAACTTCAAACCACATTCAACTTGTAATTCCTCTGACACTGACACTGACGATTAGAGATGAGCGAGCACTAAAATGCTCGGGTGCTCGTTATTCGAGTCGAACTTTTCCCGATGCTCGAGTGCTCGTTTCGAATAACGAACCCCATTGAAGTCAATGGGAGACTCGAGCATTTTTGCGGGGGACCAAGGCTCTGCCTAGGGAAGGCTGGGTGAAAACCTGGAAACCTCAGAAAATGATGGAAACACCACGGAAATGGACAGGAAACAGCAGGGGCAGCATGCATGGATGCCTCTGAGGCTGCTTAATCCCACCATTACCCCAAATCCTCAGGCAACAGCCTGGTGGTTACCCTCATGGCAATTGTGCTCACCCAGACCAAGAAAGGCGAGGCAAATACCCATCACATGTTAGGGAAGCACCCAACTAGGTGCAACGAAGGTTCATCACCGCCTGCAGGTGACACCACTGCTCATGCTGGCACTGCAGCTGAAATCAAGTTTAGTATCTGTTCTTATCAGTTGCTGTGCCTGCTGGTGGTATAGTGGTGAGCATAGCTACTTCCCAAGCAGTTGATCGGGGTTCGATTCCTGTCTATTGCAGGAGGCAATTCAGAATCAGTACAATACCTAATATATCCCCCTACCCGGGAAAATTGTTTGGAGAGAGGGCATGTAGGTGGGGGGGAAGGAGGTTTCGCTGGAAGAGCCAGAGGAGTGCCCCCTGGGCTATCGTGTGTGGTGGTGACAACAGCCGGATGGATTTGGGAAAACTGTTGCTTTAACCCGTATGGTATCAATTCTTCTCAGTTTAATACTGTATATGTCCCCTATCTTGGGACCCTATATTTAATGGATTTTTCGAACACGGAAAACGGAAAAAGAGCTTGCTCTGGCCAGGGGAGTGTCTTTCCCACTGCAGCTAAGGGGACGTGTCCATGCTCTGCCTATCACAGGTCAGGAGGCAATTAAAAGAAGAACAAAAAAAAACATCAGTACAACATCTAATACGTCCCCTATCCGGGTAAATTGTTTGTAGAGTGGGCCTGTAGGTGGGGGGCAGGCTGGGGCAAGGAGGGTTCGCTGGAAGAGCCAGAGGAGTGCCCCTGGGCTAGCGTGTGTGGGGGTGACAACAGCCGGGTGTAGTTAGAATGACGACGCAGGACCCCAACTTAAAAATTTAGCATCAACCGGTACAGTCGTAAATTATGAGCTTGATCAAGTGTGGTATGTCTTCTATGTATACTACTCAGTTTAATACCGCATATGGCAGCTATCCGGAAAAATAGTTTGGAGAGAGAGAGAGAAAGATAGGACAAAGAAGTAAATTGTTTGGAGAGAGGGCCTGTAGGTGGGGGGCAGGCTGGGGGAAGGAGGTTTCGCTGGAAGAGCCAGAGGAGTGCCCCCTGGGCTAGCGTGTGTGGTGGTGACAACAGCCGGGTGTAGTTAGAATGACGACGCAGGACCCCAACTTAAAAATTTAGCATCAACCAGTACAGTTGTAAATTATGAGCTTGATGAAGTGTGGTATGTCTTCTATGTATACTACTCAGTTTAATACCGTATATGGCAGCTATCCGGAAAAAAAAGTTTGTAGAGAGAGAGAGAGAAAGATTAAGAACAAAGAAGTAAATTGTTTGAGAGAAGGCCTGTAGGTGGGGTGGCAGGCTGGGGAGAAGGAGGTTTCGCTGGAAAGAGCCAGAGGAGTGCCCCCTGGGCTAGCGTGTGTGGTGGTGACAACAGCCGGATGGATTGGGAAAACTGTTGCTTTAACCCGTATGGTATCAATTCTTCTCAGTTTAATACCGTATACGTCCCTATCTTGGGACCCTATATTTAATGGATTTTTCGAACACGGAAAATGGAAAAAGAGCTTGCTCTGACCAGGGGAGTGTCTTTCCCCACTGCAGCTAAGGGGACGTGTCCATGCTCTGCCTATCACAGGTCAGGAGGCAATTAAAAAGAAGAACAAAAAAAACATCAGTACAACATCTAATACGTCCCCTATCCGGGTAAATTGTTTGTAGAGTGGGCCTGTAGGTGGGGGGCAGGCTGGGGCAAGGAGGTTTCGCTGGAAGAGCCAGAGGAGTGCCCCCTGGGCTAGCGTGTGTGGGGGTGACAACAGCCGGGTGTAGTTAGAATGACGACGC